>PYUH01003999.1:3809-92741 GCA_016808085.1 Suaeda aralocaspica | reverse complement strand
TGAATTACCTGATTTTCATCACTTATAATTATTGTGTCTGATCCATCACCCAGATGTAAGGCTGTTTGCAAAGCTTTTATAAACCACTCCCATGAAGAGTTGTTCTCAGCCTCCAAAAATGCCCAAGCAATTGGATACATCTGTTAATTTGCATCCCTCCCCACAGCTACAAGCAACTGACCTCCTAGGAAAGTCTTAAGAAAGCATGCATCTATACAAATGATTTTTCTACAACCCTCTATCCATCCCTTCCTTAACCCCTCAAATGACATTAACAATCTTTGGAAAATAGGTGGGTGTACTTTTTTGGGTTCAACTACAAGCTCTATTACACTGTCTGGGCTGGATTTGTTGATGGCTTCAATGTAGTTCCCAACTTTACTGTAATGTGATTTCATTGAGCCATGTAGTTGTTCATGTGCATAATACTTAACCTTATAAGCAAACCCCTTATTCACAACACATCTATAAGCTCTTCTAATTATTTCTTGTATTTCTTTTGCTAGAATGTGTGGCCTTGCTTTGAAAAGTTCCAAAAACTGACTTGCAACCCATGAAGACTTAAGTTGTTTGTTCCTTTCCGTGTTTCTGGTACAAGTGTGCTCATCAACAATACTTTTCACTACATAAGTTGCCCTTCTACTGTCCCATGACCCATACACTTTGAAGGGACAACTTTTAATGCACTTAGCACCCACTCTCTTGCCCCTATTCTTATTGCTCACCACAAAACTCAAGTTCCTCCCTTGGTGCACAGCATACTTGATCACAACTTCCTTAAACAACTCCCTATTTGGGAATCTTTGACCAACTTTCCACAGAAAAATTCTGAAATCTGTATCACACCTAACTAAATCACCTCTCCTTTATCTTCTACTCTGTAAGGTGTTTTCATCATCACTAGTTGGTGGTGTATGAATGTCATCCTATGTGTCTTCATACTCACTCACACCCCCACCACCCTCAGCTCTGTTTTCAGTCTCAGGTTCAGATTCACCATGTTTGTTAATGCACTTCCCCTCCTCTGCTTCTGTTTGCAATTGTTGTGCAATCTCGGTTAAATGAGCCTTACATCCCCTCACTCTTTCCTTAGCAGTTTGGAACTCTTCATCTGATGACTCTCCACCATCATCTTGCTCCATCTCATCTTCCTCTTCCACTTATGCAAACTCATCAACATCTACATACTTCTCATACTCATTGTTCTCATCCTCTTCCTCACTATCATCATTCACTCTCTCAACATAGTCTGGATCAGATTCATCCTCAGAAACTTCAACTCCCTCATTCACTAACTCCTCAACTCTTAAAGGACTTTCTGGTCTATTATCCTCCCACTCATAATCATGTGGAACTGGTTTGGAGGTATTGTGTGGTGGATGTGGCTTTTTGAGTGATATTGCAGTTTGTGAGGCTTGGGAAGGAATGAAAGAATTAGGGTTTTGTGTGGACTTTAATGGAGAAGAGGAAGTTAGTTGTGGATTAGATGCTTTTTGTTATGATGGAGATTCTACAAGTTGTTTATTCCTTGGACTTTTCCTAAGTGGTTGTAGGGCTCTCTTTGGAGTTAGTTTTTTCCTGTTACTGTTTTTAGGTGAGTTTTTTTTACTTACTGGTGTGCTTGGGAGTTCACTCTGCTGAGTAGGAATGGGGACAAATTCAGGCTCATTAACCCCATGGACCACATACACATTCAACACCCTTCTTTTATAAGCTAATGCAACCATTTCCCTCACCTCACTATCACTAAACACATTCCTCAACCCTTGTTCTAATGATTTGTTAGGAATGTGGTATTGTATACTCTCAACCTTATCATATTGACCACAACTTTTAGCAAGATCAAGTAAATCAAACAAAGACAATTGGTCACCATCAACAGCAAAAGTTCTACACTCACTACCCACATATCTCAACACCTTAAACTCATCTCTTTTGAACAAACCCCCATGCCAGAATTTCAGAGTCACAATCATGTCCATTACTACAACTGCATCAAAATATAGAACTGAATTTAACTACACAAAATTTAACAACAAAAATTCGAATTAAACCCCAATTAACCCAACAAGTTCAGCGACACAATTACTCAATTTGTAATTCAATGGATTCAATTACAGACAAAATTAAAGAACACTACATTCATAAACCTAATTTTATACAATGCACATCAAAATCAATTGCAACTCTAACCTTACGCAGCCTTCGCCTCTGGAAAACACGCCAACTTCAACACGTTTCAACCAAAATGCGCAAATGAGAGAGAATTCAATTGGAGAATTGAATGAAGTTAATGGGGAATGAGGAGCTTAGTAGAAGGGCGAATGTAGATGATGAAGAGCATTGAAGTAGAAGTTTGGTGGAAAATTAAATGAAAATTTAGTTATAAAAAACAAAAAAAAACAAAAAAAAGAAAGTCTTTAACCGTTTCACCCAGTCATAGGTAAATGGGACCAAAATGAGAAGGAAGGTTGCAAAGGTGGGATTATAACTAGATAATCCAAAGGTGGGACCAAAATGAGCGAAAGTCCAAAAGGTGGGATTGTTCCCATAAATTTTTCCAAAAAAAAAAATACTTCGTACATGAAATCTCATACTTATTAATGGGAACAACTTTAATTATTTTGTTATTTCACTAATTTAAATGAAATAAAAATTGATATATTTAATTTGATGATTTTAGTAGATATTAATTGTGTTGTTCCTATATATAAAAATATTTTGTTATAACTAATAAGTTATACAATTGAATTGTTATAATTAAACTTTCAAGTCGTGCATCGCATGGGTATTATAGTGATTACTTATACTAAAACACAAGAAACTCGATGAGAGGCTAACATTAGTCCCTCTCTCATTGACTTGTGTTTTAGTATTTTATATTAAATAAGTTATACAGTTGAATTGTTATAAGTTTATTGCTAAATAATATTAAACTTTCAAGTTGTGCATCGCACGGGTGTTATAGTAGCTACTTATACTGAAACACAAGAAACTCGATGAGAGACTAACATTTGTCACTCTCTCATTGACTTCTGTTTTAGTATTTTATATTAAAATTTAAAAATATATATTTTATTTATATCATTCTTTATTAAAAAAAATACTAAACATATTTAAAAGTATTGTAAAATACTTTATAAACATTTTAAATGTATATTTTGATTTACTTTCTTATTTTACTCATATTTTGACTATTTGAGTATCTAAAATATTATCATTTTATAAAGTTATTACTTAAGAATTAATGTTTTCTCCTAAAAATTAAAAATGACCTATTTTTTAATAGTTGCATGTGATTTTAATTGTTCATATATAAAATTAGTGCACGTGATCGCAATATTTTATAAAGATATTAATGAGATGTAATTAATAAAAAGAAGAATTTTAGTTTTTGCTCCTAAAATTATGGGTAAAACGTATTTTAATTTAGTAATGTGATTTCATGTCGTTTTGTTTAAATATACAACTATTGTACGTAAATTAATATTATTACTTTGCATTTTTTTTTAATTTAAGAAAATGACCTGGTTTTTTTGGGGTAATTTCATAATTTTTTCTTTTCAATTTTTTTATAAAAATAAAACGATGTCTCGAAATTTCAATAATTATTGTACAATGTATTTAAAATGAACAAACTATAAGCAACTAAATTAGGCCCCGTTCTCCTCGACTTTTTTTTACTTAATTTTTGCAAAAATAAGTTTAGTTCAATAAAACTAAATTTTGTTCAGCAAAAATACGTTCAAATCAGCAAAAATAAGTTTAATTCAGCAAAAATAAGTTTTAATCCTTAAAAAATTGTTAATGATTGCAGCAAAAATAAGTTTTGATAAGTAAAAATAAGTTCAGTTCAATAAAAATAAGTTCAGATAAGCAAAAATAAGTTCAAATAAGCAAAAATAAGTTCACGAGAACAAGGCCTTAGTCCCCCTAATGTTATTGGTAAAATTTTAGTAAAGTGTTTTCATGTCATTTTGTTTTTAAATTTAATCTACTATTATTGCACAGGAGCTAATATTATTACTTTCCACATTCCTATTGTATAATAAAACAAAAAAAACAAATAAATGACCTATTTTTTAATAGTTTCACAGGATTTTAATAGTTCATATATAAAACTATTGCGCATGATAGCAATAGTTTTAAGAAGATAATATTGAGATGTAATCAATAAGAAGAATTTTAATAATGTTCAAAAGTTATCAACAATATCATTGTAATCGATTTTAATAGTTCAACAATAAAACTATTGCACAAGATTCCAATAATTTTAAAAAGATAACAATGAGACGTAATAAATTACAAGATTTTTAATAATATTAAAAAATTATCAACAATTTTGCACGTGAATTTAATAGCTTAAATATAAAACTATTGCATGGAAAACTAATAGTTTAAAAAAAAAACACAATAGTAATATAAAAATCGCAATGATAACATATATTAGAAACTATTTATGTGGAAAGTACATGCATATTTTTTTTGCTGTTCTTAATCTATTGGTGACAATTTTACTTAATTAACTTTTTCAGGGATTACTAATATTTGTTGTAGGGGTTACTTTATTACTTAATAACTTTTTCAGGGGTTACTAATCTTTGTTGAAAGGGGTTACTCCGTTAATTAACTTTTTCAGGGGTTACTAATCATTGTTAAAGGGGTTACTTAACTTTCTCGGAGGTTACTAATCTGTGTTGAAGGGGTTGCTTAACTTTTTCAAGGGTTAGCAGTGTTTGAAAAGGCACGTCTAGGCTCTAAAACTCAAGGCGCAGGGGGGTAGGCACCTTTTAAGGTCTAGGGGAGGAGATTTTAGTTAGGCGCAGGTGAGGCGCGCCTAGGCGCTAAGGCGCTTTTATATGGAACCTAACTGAATTTGTATGCATGCTGTTATATTGACTTAAATATTATTATTATCACTACTTACCTTAACAAATAGAAAGTGGTGCTAATAGCCCAAATGAAGCCCAAGTGGAGCAAGGATCTCTCTAGAAAAGGGAGAATATCAGAAGACTAAAAAAAAAAAAAAACAGGAAAAAAAAGAAGGAAAGCTTGAAGAAGAAGTTTGAAGAATATCAGAAGACAAAAAAGGGGTTGAAGAAAAAAGGACGTTGAAGAAGAAAAATAGGTAATTTCCATCTCTTTCTTCTCCAATATGCTATTCAGCTAAAACTTCATCTGTTTTTCTCTGTTATCTTTTTTTTTTCTTCCTTTAATTCCAACTCCTTTTATATAGAGAAGGAATTTTTCAATTTTAATTTTTTTAATGGACCACCACCTCTTTATTTGGTGACAAAAACATCATCACCAACTCATAAAAACATTTAAAAATCTGTTCTTGTCACTATAAGTAAATTGATTTATATGATACATATCTTTTGCTTTAGTTTATATAACATGTATGTTTTGATGTAGCTGCTTTGAAGTATGAGAATAATATATATGTTTAGCTGTAGGCCTGTAGCTGCTTTAGTTTATATAATATATATGTTTAGCTGTTGTTGCTCCATGTTGTTATTATTTTAGTACTAGTTGTAAGTTAATTTTGTACATCTATATATTACTTAATTGAGTAATTCATTACTTATACAGTGCAATACTTGCTGTTGTTATTTTTCCAGGCATGGAGAATAATACTCCCAAAAGCTTTGTCTTGGGTTGGAAACATGGTTTCTTAGTTGACCCAAAAAAAAAACAAATGATGTGACATGCAAGTATTGTGGAAAAGTAGCAAAAGGTGGAATTCATAGACTCAATTAACACTTGAGTGGTGGATATCGCAACATAAAAATCTGCAAAAAAAATGCCTTGAACATGTGAGAGAAGAAATCATTGAATACTTGGCTAAAAAAAAGAATGATCGAGCACAAATGAACTTGGAGCATGACTTTGATACAACGAACTGCTACTTATGATGAAGAAGAAATACAAATTACAAGTAGCTTAAAGAGGAAAAAAGCATCAAACTCCAATGCAACAAGCAAAACAAGACAAGTTGGGCCAATGGATGCTTTTATTAATCCTTCAAGTCAAACAAAAGGCAAGCAAAGAACTGTAAATGAATCTTATAAGAAAGAGAAAAGACAAAAGGCTTGTGTAGACTTTGCTAAATGGATGTATGATGTTGGCCGGAATTCCATGAATTATCCAAGTTTTTCAGCTGCGATTGATTCCATAACAAGAACTGGAATTGGAATGAAGCCTCCAAGTGCTTATGAGGTTTGGGTTCCCTTCTTGAGAAAAGAAGTTGAAAGAACTAATGAGAGCATGAATATTCATAGATAAGAATGGACAAAAACAGGTTGTTCTATTATGTCTGATGGATGGGCTGACAAATGTGGAAGAACAATCATTAACTTTTTGGTTAATTGTTCAAGAGGAAGCATGTTCTTGGAGTCGGTAGATGTCTCAAGCTACTCAAAAACGGGTGACAAACTATTTGTGTTTCTAAGTAAAATTGTGGAAAAAGTAGGAGCTGAAAATGTTGTGCAGGTCGTCACACACAATGGAAGCAGTTTTGTGGCTGTTGGTTAGTGTTTAAACTTCAAATATAACCTTGCACTAATGCATATAATGCTGTAATTTTTTACTTAAACTAAAACTTTGATAGATCATCACAGATACACTATTAATAGCGAAGTTCAAGCACTTGTATTGGACTCCATGTGTTGCCCATTGCATTGATCTAATGCTTGAAGATGTTGCCCATATTCCAGTTATTGATAAAGTCCTAAAGAAAGAAATTCAAATGAATAGCTTCATTTATCAACACCCGGGTCTTTTGAATTTGATGAGGTGATTCACAAAACAAAGAAACTTGTTAAGGCCTACAAAGACTAGATTTGCAACAGCTTTCATCACACTTTCATCAATGCACAAGCAACAAGATAATCTTAGAAAGATGTTTACATCTTAAGAATGGAGGACTAGTAAATGGGCCAAAGAACTGGGAGGCAACAAAGCTGCTGAAACTATCTTGATGCCTTCCTTTTGGAATATAGCTGTGTATGCATTGAAGTGTAGTGGTCCATTAGTTCGTGCACTAAGGTTGGTTGATGGAGAGAGAAAACCAACCATGGGATATATTTATGAGGCTATGGACTGTGTCAAAGGGGCAACTGTTTCATCATTTAATGGAAATGAGTCTAAGTACAAAGAAGTGTTTGAAATAATTGATAAAAGGTGGGAGTGCCAGCTACACCGCCCTTTACATGCTGCTGGACACATCTTAAACCCGGAGTCTTTTTTATGATAATCCTCAAATTGAGCAATGTGAAGAAGTAGTTAATGGCTTGTATGAATGTATTCAAAGGTTGGTTCCTAATATTGGCAAGAAAGACAAGATCATGGAAGAGCTAACATCTTACAAACAAGCATATGGTCTCTTTGGAAATGCAATGGCAATAAGACATAGAAAGACTAAGGCTCCAGGTATAAATTTCCTCTTTATTCTCTTTTATCTTCAACATAAAATATGTTGCACAATAGTATATTATGTGCTAACTGCTTTATTATATATCTTATGTATTTGAAGCTGAGTGGTGGGGTTGTTATGGTTCTTCAACTCCTACTTTACAACAATTTGCCATCAAAATCCTTAGTCTTAAATGTAGTGCATTAGGGTGTGAAAGAAATTGGAGCACATTTGAACATGTAAGGAAATGTTCTCACCCACAATAAATATAAACTAATGTGAAATTGTGAACTATTTAATATATACAAACTAATGATACTTTTCATTTTCAGATTCACAGCAAAAAAAGAAATAGGCTCACCCAAGCTTGATTAAGGTGTATGTTAAATACAATCGAGCATTAATTGAAAGGTATAAGTTGCGCGATAAAATTGATCCCATAGCTTTGAAAGATATTGATGACTCCAATGAGTGGTTTACTGGGAGGACAGAAAATGCCGAAGATGCATTAGTATTTGAGGATGATGAGGGCCTCACATGGGGACAAGTTGCAAGTGTATTTGGAGTGTATGAGCAGAGGTTTAATTTGAGCTGAGGTCTAGGGGGAGTAGTTCTTGAGGAAGGGGAGACAGCATAAGTCGAGGACCTCGAGGTTCATTACAAAGGGAAATCATAATACTAGAAGAAGAACAACAACAAAAAGAAGGGGAAGAAGATGATGAAGGCTATCAATCACTTGAGGAAGATGACATGGAGGAAGACATTGCTCAAGGAGATGACTATTGACTACATATGATGCAAATCTTCCATATCCTTTTAATAGTATATGTTTAGAACTTTAGATGTAGCAACTTTGATGCATAATATAAAAATAATAATAAAAAAAATGATATGCGTATAACCTACATGTTGTGCTTTTGGAAAATTAATATAAAATAAAAATATTTAGACATTTTGTTGAATTATTATGTGCTTTCTTGGTTTATTTTACTCAGTTATGAGTGAAAAAAGGCCTATCTAAGTAAAAGTGCGACTCACTTCGATAAGGCGCGCGCCTAACGCCTGCGCCTTGCACCTAGGCTCCAAGGCCTCTATCTCCTTAGTGCGCCTAATGCCTTTTTATACATTGGGGGTTACTATACTGATTCAAGGGATAGTAGTATTTGTTGAAGGGGTTACTTAACTTTTTCAAGGGGTTACTTAAATTTTTTGGGTTTACTAGTATTTGTTGAAAGGTTACTTAACTTTTTGAGTGAAATTAGACTTTAATATTGTATTTGATTGATTTCGCAAATAATAATAATAATAATAATAATAATAATAATAATAATAATAATAATAATAATAATAATAATACATAAAAAAATAAAATAAATAAAAAAAGAGTCTTGAATTAAAGAACTTACATAATGATGATGAATGAAGAAATAAATAAAGGAGGTAGAGGAGAGAGAATTATTGCGGCATGTGGAATGAAGAAAGAGAATAAATAGGTTATTAATAGTCGCTTTGTTCTTTAATCGTGTTAAATAATGGCCTTATCAAATTTAGTTTTGTCAATTTATGCCGCATGCTTTGTAATACGTGTTGTAGGCTGCATAGAAATCACGCTCATAGGTTATTAATACCTGCTTGTGCTCTAAGCGTGTTAAATAATGGCCTTGTCAGATTTGTTTTTGTCAATTTATGCCGCATGCTTTGTAATACGTGCGGCATGCTGCACATAATTGACGCTCATTAATTAATTTATAAATTAGAATGATTTAGGAGTATATAAAACGTTACTTATATAGGGTTTTATTTGATGTGCAGTAAATCAGTCACATTATTTACCATAGTTAAATTCTTTTGATTTAAATATTAAGATTGTAAATTAAATTTAAAAATTCAACTAAGTGACAACTCAATGGTTTCACTCTTTGTACTCCTTTTTATCTCGGTTACATATGATTTTTCATTTGTTTCAACTTTTTATGTTTCTCAACCTATATGTATGAAAATACTATATATAGAAACAGGGCTAGAGCTAGGATTAAAAGGCTCCATGCAAGATCTAAAAATGAGCCCTTAAAACACAATCGTAAAATATAAGGGGTACCTTTTTCATGGTGTTCGTTTTAATGTCCAAGTTGACATTTTTAAAATGATACAATATTCCTTATATAAAACCATACACTTTTTTGAAAGATATGTTATTTGAAAGATGAGTTAATGAACTCAAAACCATGTCAATATAAAGACTCAAATTGAAATATGGAAGATATAAAAAACTTAAAGGGTATTTGAAAGATAAGTCAATATAAAAACTTTGGTTCCAACCCTGTGTTGTTGCTCACCCTGCACAGGCTTAGAACTGGCTCAGAATAGAATAAGGCCTTGTTTTTTTGGACTTAATTTTTTGGCACTTTAGTTCAGTTCAATTTAGTTCAGCTGTATTCAGTTCGGTTCAGTTCAATTCTATTCAGTTCAGTCCACTTCAGTTCAGTTCAATTCAGCTCATCTCCATTATGGCCCTGTTCTTTTGGACTTAAATTTTTGGTATTTCAGTTCAGTTCAGCTCTATTCAGTTTAATTCAGTTCAGTTCAGCTCTATTTAGTTCAGTTGAATTTAGTTCGATTCAGTTTAGTCCACTTCAGTTCAATCCACTTCAGTTCAGTTCAGTTCAATTCAGCTCATCTCCATTATAATTACTACTTCATTTCAGTCCACTTCAGTTCAGTTCAGCTCACTTTAGTTCAGTTAAATTCAGTTCAGCTCATTACAATTCAATTCAGCTCAGCTCCGTTTCAGTCCAAAAGAACAGGACCTGTAATTACTGCTTCATTTCAGTCCACTTCAGTTCAGTTCAGCTCACTTCAGCTCATTTCAGTTAAGTTCAGTTCAGTTCAGCTCCTTTCAGCTCAGTTCAGTTCAGCTCCTTTCAGCTCAATTCAGTTCAATTCAATTCAGCTTAGTTCACCTCAGCTCCGTTTTAGTCCAAAAGAACAGGGCCTAATTGTAAAGTACACAATGTAATAAATCAAACAAATCTTACATGATTATGTTAGAATACTAAGGGTCTGTTTACTTCAGCTGAAAATAGCTTAAGTGAAGTGAATTGAACTGAGCTAAACTGAACTAGTTGGAGCTGAATTGAACTGATTGGAGCTGAACTAACTGAATTAAACTGAATGTTTTTATTAAGGATTAATGATTAGCAAAATAAAAGAAGAGCTGAACTGAACTAAACTCAACTGTACTGAACGGAGCTTAACTAAACTGAACTGGTTCTAAGCTGAAGTAAATAGGCCCTAAATACACATATTGCCATACAAATGATGCTATAAGCGAAAATGTAGCATGTAATCCGGTAGCAATTAGAATTAGAAATGAAGAAAGAGAGTATAATAGCTTTCCATATGACAAAGGGTCTGTTTACTTTAACTGAAAACAAATGAAGTGAACTAAACTGAACTGTTTGGAGCTAAACTGAATTGAAAGTTTTTTATGAAAGATTAATGAATAGCAAAATAAGAGAAAAATTGAACTGAATTGATTTTAATATGAAGTAAACAGGCTCAAAGTTAATAATACTCCAGTTCAACATATTAGTATATCACTATCAATTATTATTATTATTTTTTTTTCAAATTATCACTATCATGAAAAGTCTTGTTACAATTTTTTAAGGAGTTCTTTATAAATTTTTAATTATACAATTCTTGTACGTACTTTTGTTCATTGTTAGCACATATCCTTAGTACATATGTTAATTTAGTGTAATCAAAGTCAAACATTTATGCTATAAACAATATTATAAGATCACAAATTTAAACATTAATTCAATTTTTGAATAATCAACACAAAAAAAAAATGTCTCCCCTCAAAAAAAAAAAAAAAAAAAAAAAAAGTCTAGCACATCACATATATAAAACCATGCGAGTGGCCAAGTGCAATTCATTCATTATCTAGTAGATGCACTAATACAATATCCCATTTAAAAATACAAGTATAAGCATGGAAGATGAACAACTGAAATTATTAGATTTTTGGCCAAGTATGTTTTGTATGAGAGTCAAAATAGCATTAGCTGAGAAGGGCATCTCTAATTATGATTGCATAGAAGAGAATCTTCAAAATGATCAAAGAAGTTCATTATTGCTAGAAATGAACCCGATTCACAAAAAAATCCCGGTTTTAATCCACAACGGAAAACCAATTTGTGAGTCTTTGATTATTATGGAATATATTGATCAAGTTTGGAAGGGTGGCGACTGTTGTTTCCTACCGTCTGATCCTTATGAGAGAACTCAATCAAGATTTTGGGCTGATTTTGTTGATAACAAGGTACCTAACGTTTTGTTTCTTGTTATTCTTTTGACTTTCCTCTTTGAGCTATTAGCCTATTCAATACATTAGTGGATCTCAATTATTTGCTTATGGTTTTCGTTGATTTTGTCTGTTAATATGGTATAAGAGTATGTGTAACATAAATGATATAGATTCGAATCTCAACTACCCCCTAGATTTTATGCTATTTTTACAAAAATTATATTGGCAAACGTGTATAAATGCAACATGAAAAATAAAATGAGACGGAGGAAGTAATCAAATTGAATTAATTAATTAGGCCATAATGGATTCATCAAAATATGAAATCAAATTGGATTAGACTTGCAAATATGCAAATACACTTATTTGACCTTAAATATCTATTGTTGTATATATGTAAAAATTATAATAATTAGATATTAATAATTTACTCATCAAGATGAATCAAATAAGACCAAATATGACTATATTATGTTTTATAAATTGAAAGCAATTTAAAAGATTCTCTTACCTTATAAATAGCGTCAAGATTCCAAACGTATCAAAAATTTAGGAATGGAAGGAGTAATTGATATTTAGGATGAAGGCGCTAACTATGTATATGATGCACTGATGCTAGAAATAGACCTATTTGATTTTCTATTACCCCTCAATCCGAAGTAGCAAAAGCAATGTCTCCTCACATAACATGAATTTCAAGCATTCATGATCTCAATGTGAATGAGTCGAATTACTTATCCTTTGGTCAATTAAATGAAGAGAACATAATCTACCACCCATTGTACCCTAGCTAGTATCATCGTTTTAATTACCAGTTGTAATAAAGTGACAATTTGCACGTCATCAAATGAAACAGATATATTCCACAAGCTACAAATTATGGACAACAAAGGAAGGCACAGAAAGAGAGGAAGCAGTAAAAGAGTTCATAGAACACCTTAAAGTTCTAGAGAAACAATTAGGAGACAAAACTTACTTTGGAGGTGATACCTTTGGATTTGTGGACATTGCTCTTATTCCAATTTACAGTTGGCTTCAAACATATGAAACATGTGCTAATTTCAAAATAGAGGAACAGTGTCCTAATTTCATTGCATGGGCTAAAAGATGTGAACAAAGAGAAGCTGTTAAGATCTCTCTTCCTGAGATGCACATTGTTTTGGAACTTGTTTTAGTTGTAAGAAAGCAATATTTCGGAATCGAGTAACTACAAGAGCATGAATTCAGGTATATATGTTACAAGTTTACTTGCTTGATTGTAAAGATGCTGTGTTTTATGTATCATAAATTTCTTCCTAGGAAGTACTTCATTGTTGAATGTAGCTCCAAACGTGTACGTGTTCTCAAATGTGTGCAATTTATTGTGTGTGCTTGTAATAATAATGCGGAAAAAATTAAATATAAACTCGCCATACTTGGTAATTTGATGGATCTTTGTAAACATTTCGAATATGTATATGTTAGAATAGAGTCAAAATAAGTAAATTTATTATGCCAACTGAATAACTGATACACGCACAATTCAATTTAATCTTGTCCAAATCTCTTCTTTAGTCCTAAAGCATAATCATAGATTTCAATTTCACTAGGAAGAGACTCTTTTACACTATCCCTTTCCAAACATCTCTTAGCCCATGCAACAAGGTTTGGACACTCAGATGCTATGTCCAATTTAGTGCATCTCTCATAGGCGTAAAACCAACTATAATTAGGTATTAGTGAAATGTCCAAATATCCAAATGTGTTGCCTCCAAAATATGGCTTTTCTCCAAGCTCCTTTTACAACAACTTTAGGCTATTGATGAATTCACTCTTTTCTTCTTGCTCAATCTCCTCGTTCGTTCTGTCTCCATATCTTGCGGATGAACTTGAAAAACTGAAAAATCGAAAAACAAAGAGCACTTGAACAAACTAATTATAAATTATGATAATGGAAATGAAATGTAGGTGGAAACTTATAATCTTCCGGGATACAATCACTCCCAATTGCTTATAATCATCAATTCATCAATATAGAAATAAGGATTTAATTATCTTCCAACTTTAAAATATAAATTCACCATTATAACGTATAATTCTCGTCTATGACCTACGAGTTCATAACCTATGAAGCACGGGTACCTTTGAGAACTTGGCGAATCTGTCCTGGGGTCGTTTCGGGGACGGGGACGGTGCGGGGACGCCTGAAAAACGTCCCGGGGTCGGCATCAATTGGGCGGGGACGGCTGTGCTACATTGGGGACGTTTCGGGGTCGGCTTAGATACAAAATAGAAGTCCCCAACCTTTTTAAGACAAAAGTTAAATGAAAATAAGAGCCCAAGGCCCAACATTATAAAAAATACCACTCAAAACCAAAGTCTAGGATTTATTGTTTGACAAACTAATTCACCAACCTTCTTACTCAGTTACTCCTCTAGTACTCTTTAATTCTCCATCTCTTTCATTCCTTTTACTTCACTAAATTTTTTACTCCTCTAGTCTCTTTCAATTATCTGTAATTGTTCACTCAACATTTATCTCTTTTAGTCTGACTTCTTCCATCAACATTCATTATTTGCTTTTCTTTTCACTCGACATTCATCAAAGCATCAAATAAAAAGTGTCAGGCGACAGCGACTTGGACTGAATTCCAGGTGAAGTTTTCACGAACGACAGTGAGTTTGAGGGAGACCACGGCAACCACAAATCGATTAATGATAATGTTGTACTTTAAGATAATGTTGTACTTTAACGTTTTATGAATTAACTATTATGTTATTGTTACATTAAAATATTAAATACTATTGTATTTTAAATTATTTAATTTTGTGATTATTTAATTGCCGATTCCTTGCCGTCCCCGTTTTTAGAAATTTTGATTTTGCCGTTTTTCGTCCCCGTCCCCGCCCCCGTTTTTGACCCCGTTTTTGAACCCGTGCAACCTAGTTCATAACCAAAGACTTAATCCGAAAAAAGATAAATCAAGTGCATGAACCAATTCTTCAATTAGATCATAATCCACAAAAATCCTTTTACTCCATCCGTTTCTATCCAAAGCCAAATTAGATCATAAACCTATGTTCACTAATCATTATTTAAATTTATCATCAAAGCTTCTTTTTGCAGGAATTATTCTATGATTTCATTTGATTAATCAATAATTAAAAAGATAGATGTAACGTATAAAATCACCAGCCTTTTGACTTCATAATATTTATTCATGGTACAAAGGTTTGTTTTCTTTTGGCTAGTAAATGAGTAAAGTGTAAACAATGAATAGAGTCTACTGTATTATTTACTCCACAAAACAACTTATGAATGACTGAAAACAACAACCAAAAAATGTAAGAATTACCGTTTTATCATTGTAATCAGCCCAAAAGCGAGCTTGTGCCTTCTCATAAGGATCAACAGGCAGAAAATTTGGAGATTTATGCATCCAAACTTCATCAATGTATTCCACAATTATAAGTGATTCGCGAATCGGCTTTCGATTGTGAATTAACACAGGAATTTTTTTGTGAATTAGGTTCATCTCCAAAAGAAGTGAGGTTTTTGCATCAAATATATCTTCATGTTTGCTTTCATATTGCAAACCTTTCTCATGGAGTGCAATTTTGACCCTTGCAACATAAGGACTAGACCAGTATTGCAGTAGCACTATATCGTGATTTTCGCCCGACATGAGTGATTAAGTGATATGAGTTTAATATGATGCTGAAAATACAGATGACTGGGAAAAAAGAACAGAGTATTAAGTTAGTCTTTGATTATCTAAATTTATGTGATTTGGTGAATGATTCAACATAGATAATCATTTTTACATGGTTCATGATTGACTCTCTTTGACGTCATTGCTTTCGTTGCATAACTAGTTCTTACAACAACTAGTAGCTATCCGAGTTCATTCAAAGTCAATCGTGTTAGGAATCATAGCACAAAACCATACTATCTATACGACAATCATCCGCAAATGCACATTAATTAATAAGCAACCGGTGAATGTTTCACACTGTAAACCATTTTCTATCAAACTCACATACATTCAATTGCTAGCACAAATTACTCGTCTTAACACTACTGTGTTCAACATCATAAAGGTTTGTGCTCCTAGTACAATAGCAAACAGGTAAGTAATCTTCGTACAAAAACAACGGCGATTACCGCAGCGAACTAATGATAAAAGGCAGAATGCATAACACAAACCTTATTCAATGGTCTTAGGATTTATTTTTTTACAAAATACATATTAGTTTTAATGTCGCTTTCTTTAAAAACTTAAATAACCTGAAATCAAAATATATATAAATCAATTTCAATACATCATTACAGCACAAATGAAAGTTATCTTCAAGACACGGTTAATTCTTCCACCTCTTTTGAATTGATTGACAATAAAAGTTGTTTGTTGATCATGCAATACATTATAGAGTATATAAAAGAAATAATGAAACAAAACTATAGACAAAAGCATATATGGTTTGATATCCAACCATCACAGCATATAGTGAGATATCATTGGAAACAACGGGGTGGGTAAAATTCGGATGACAGTTAATTTCAACAAAGCCCAGTATGCAAAAGGTAAACCTTAGTCTAGAACTCGGCTAATTACAATGTGTGACAACAAAAGTTGTATGAAGTAGCAATACATACTACTACTAGTGTCACAAAAGGAACAAACAGATTAGCTGATATGTTTAAAATTTATGAGATCTAGCATTCCTTTGCATAGGCATAAACCAATGCAACTCTAAACACCCTTGTAGCCGTAATTGTGCTAATCTTACTGGTTTTCACACTATGAACCATTAAAAACCAAAAAACTTGCCTCCAGCAATACGCAGATGAATGAGTACAATCCTAAGCCTCACTTCTTTTCTCTCGGAAGGCAGCACAAAAATGCATCCTTGTTCATCTGGACACAACAAGTTATGGAGCTTATTAAGGATATAAGTCAAATAACAAAACAAACATGAGCAGACATATAATATGAAAATCAACCTTCACAATACCTAAATTGATAGTATGTACTAGATAAACATGATTTATGGATGACTGTTAATTTTGAAAACACCAACAGGCAAAAGTTAATATTTAAAAGAATAGAGCTTAGGTAATTAAAATGTTTGACAACCAAAATCACAAACGTGAGCGCTGCACAGACAAGGGATATCACAAATGCAGAAACAGATTAGCCATCGTGATCATCAAATCTCAGAATTCTCCGTTTCTTCCTCAGCTGCCTTCATTGTTCCAAATGGCAAAACAAGACTCCGAGTGTAACTTGCTACGTCCACATCGTCAAACAGATTGGTATCAACACCTTCACCTCCGAAATCCCTCTGAGCATGTTCAAGAGCTTCCTTGGACAAATCAGCCAATCTAAACTGATTATAATTTCGTAACAAACACTTCCCATCTTCAATCAATCCAATAAAGAAGATGTTATCAAGATTCACCGTGAACAATTCCTCCCAAGAACTCCAATCATTGAGTTTCTTCAACACCCAAAAACTTAAAAGTACCGTCTACTTTAACCCTATGCAATGCCAAGCAATCGTATAGCCGCCATAAATAAATCTTATAGTATCCACAATTCAGCCAAATTGTTAAAGAGTACACGTTTAATTCTTCAGTTTCAGAGTTTAAAACAATAACCTCAGACTCCTCTTCACGAGAGTTGTTGATCCAAAACACAATGTCATCAATCCACACAGCATTAGACAATGGTAAACGCCTGCCAATGTCATCATCTAAAGCACCGATACGCTTCCATTTCCCTTCTCTCAACAAAAACTCATAAAACCCAGTCCATTTATCACTCCCTTTGCTCCCGAAACAGGAAACAATATTATAGTCATCACGAGTCGACACATAACCAAAACCATAACACCAAGCATAATTAACACCACCAGGATTACCAACTTCTCGACATTCAACGGTAACCGGGTTCCAAACACAAAATAAACTAGATTCCTGGTATATAAAGCATACAAGCCCATTGCAACTACCAACCAAATCATAAGTGGTAAACCAACCATCATTAACAACTATGGTAGTAATTAAAAGTAATTGATTCACAGTAGTGTATTCATTTTGTGGTAGCAAGTTAAAGAAAGGACCAAACTTACAAAAGTCACTTGAATTAGAACTACTCACAACGTAATTACCCGAGGAATGTTGAATTTTAGGTTCAATTTTGCGAAATTATAGCTAGAAATAGTAGAATTTCAGTTTTTACCGGGAGTAGAGGAAGGATTTCGTCCATTAAAATGTAATATGGTAGAATTTGAGTTTGCAAAGAATGGAATCTTGTTGTCTTCGTGAAACCAACAACATCATTACCACGTTTGTTTGATTCCGAATTTGACATGCTAAGGGTTAATTGGAGTGAAATGATTTAAGGTTTATGCGATTCAAATGGATTTGAGGGTTAGGGTTTATGTCATTGAATTGAATTGGGGGTTAGGGTTTATGCGATTTGAATTAAGTTAAGGAATAGTGTTGTACTCCGTAGTTGACTATGTCACTAGGGGGTGTCACTTTGGGTTAAAACCCGATAGGTTAAATGAATTGTGCTTTATTGGAACTGAAATATAGTGAACTTAAAGTGACCTGTAATCTAAAAATGATTTGAATTGAAAGTAACCTAAATTGTTTTTCACCGGTAAATTAATGAATTGAATTGAATTAAATCTGAACTGAAAAAAAACTCAAACTGAAATTGACTTGTACAAAACTTGAAAAATATCTTATCAAACTGAAGTGAATTGAATATGAAGCAACCTGTTTGAACAATTGCCCGACCTATCCCGAAGTGAATTGAGGGTAAACTGAACTGATCCATTCATTTTCCATATAAAATAGAATAATATTTTATCTTAATGTGATTTGAAATTTGATCTTTTCCGTTTAAAATTGATTGAGAGGGTACATTTTGTAATCGTATATTGAAATTATTAACGTGAAAGCTTTCGATTTTCGTATATTGATTGATATTATATGTCGATATGTATGATTAGCAAACAAAAAAATAATTCAATACATATATTTGGCAAATATTACATCAATGCTCGTTAAAATATATGAGAGTATGACTCTTGATTTTACGAACAAAGGACTACAATATGGAGTACGTATTTATATTTTATTAATGTTTGTCAACACTTGTCTATTTTTGGGGTAATTTTACAATGCAAACAAAGAAATGTAATACAAAGTATTTAATTATATTTTTTGTAATTTTTATTCAATAGATTTATACAGGTCTACTTGAAAACACAACCAATGTGTCATAATTTGTTGTGAACTATTTTGTATTTAAATACACTACAATTATAATTTTAATGGTTTTCCCTCTTATTATACAATATTTCAATAATAATATTATTATTACAAATAAAAATGAATAAAAAATGAATATGCAACAAAACAAGAATAAAGATCACTTTCTTTCTAACAATAAAGCTTAACAATTCATCCAAATACATCGTTTAACAATAAAACTAAGCACAATAAAGTCCAGCAAATAAATCAAGTACAATAATAATGTAGTTCAGGCCATGGTAACTGAACTAATTGTATTATGACAATACCAAAAATTCTCACTATATTACTAGAAGCTCGTTCTTTATTATTTTTTAAAACAAAGGAGATTTAGTTTCTTTAAATAAAACTCAACCTGATAAACATGAGAGGGCCGCATACAACATGGTAGTAAATACAACAGTTACCGGATTGTTTGAAACCACAAAAGTAAAAAATAGTAGAAGTCCAAAACAACAAAGCTAATACAGTCTTGCAAAGCTACCCTTCACTATTTCAGTGTCATACTCTGTAGTTGATTATGCCACAACTAGAGGAAGTATTTTGTATTATTATTATTATTATTATTATTATTATTATTATTATTATTATTATTATTATTTAATTTCTTTAAGTTCTTATGCAAGTATTCAAGTAAAAAAGTTATTTTGACTACCGCACGAAGTTACTTTAAATGATGCTGAAATCATCAACAATATCATCTTGAGTTCTTCAAACACGTCTTAGTTTATGTGATTTATTGCTTTCTTAGAAAATGTACATGTTTTAATTAATTCATGAAATCTTGACTTAATTATGGCTCGATTTCCAATTAAAACTAATCTTAAGTAGAAAGATGAAATAGGTTATCTGTATGATTATGAATGGTATGTATTTATTTCTTTTAATCATCTAGAGTCCATGTTTAATTACAAGACTTGAAAGCATGATATCACATAAAGTAAAGATAGATCATGCAAATTGACTTAAGGTTCTTAATCTTGATTAATTCTAAAGCGATCACCCTCGCATGTCATTAAAAAAATATGTGTTTAATCAAAACCGCATAGCAGTATTTCTATGTGTTTTAGGACTAAACCGGAAATATGTATGCTATAATTCGATATTATGATTGTGAAATTACATATGAGACCAAGTAGAGGCTGCTATTCGCCTGGGGGGGTGGGGGGGGGGGGGTTAGTGTGAACTACTCTTGTCCTTATCCTCGTCCCTAAATCCAGAGATATGAGACCTTCTTATCCTTGTCTGTCGATTGCCTTCGGGCTAAACCTAATGGGGTTCCGTAAGCTTCCGAAAAGAGCACGGTGGTGACTTCTCTACTTGAGTTTTGAGTTTCTAGACTCACTCCCTAAGCCAAGCATACTCACACTATGCAAACAAACTAAAGCAATTCGATGTCCGTAAAAATAGCACGCGGGCACTGTCACGAAAGCCCCAGGTCCACAATAACGTAATGTTGAGAAATGGTCTCGTTAGAAGCAGAAGTCGACACTATGTGTTTAAGGGAGGAACAAACATACCCAAATATCTACGGATACGGGAATCAACGAACTACTCGTGCAATATATATGATAAAAGTTAAGGATTTAAGAGCGAGGCTATGGATATCAATTTTGATACTTTTTCCACCCACGTGTAGAGGCCTATACTCGAACAAAGCACGATTGGTTGAATTATGAGCTTCAAAGAATTCTTGTTTTAACGTAAAACTTACTTGCACATAATTCCTATATTTGCTTTAGTTAAACTCGATAATGGGTATTAATTGCACTCCATTGTGGAACTTCATAGGAACTCCACATGACAAACCCAATTTCTAAGTTAAATTGTGGTGTTAGTTTTAATAAATTGGGATACCTTTTTGGCTTTTAAGGCTGTGAATGAGGCGGATTTGACCCATTTGGTGAAAATAGTCAATAGCGACAAATAAAATTAATGTCCTTCGTATCTGGAGGGTGTTAATTTTCTAATAATGTATATTCCCTAATTTGAAAAGAGCAATTGTGAGGATAAGGTGTTCAATAAGGAAAGGGTTATGTGATGAAGGTTGACTTGGTTTGGCATTTTTCGTAGCATTTTATGAAATAGTAGCAATATTTTTCATAGCGTTTTGTCAATTTTTTTTTACATTGAATTTCAAAAGAACTTACTTACATTGAAAAGAAACACATATTAAAAGCAACGTAGATTCTATGAATTGAAGAAAAACACAATAAATATGAAAGACAACCTAGATCGTATGCGGAAAAGGAAACACACTGAAACTATATACAAACTAAACTCCTATAACTTGGAAACTAGGCACGTGGACCCATTCTCTATGCTGGTGGTATCATGCTTCGATGGTCGTCTTCTAAGGTTAGCTCAACTTGGATAATGAGTTTATCAGCTTGATAAGAATTAAAGGAATTCCTTTTTCTTTTTCTTTTGATTTTTTTTTTTTAAATGGACTGCTCTATTTGCTAAGAATTTGAATATGTATAAATTTCTTTTTGAAGAATTTAGGCCATCTACTTTGAAATTTATTTCAACTTATTTTAAGTTCTGTTTAGTTTAATGGTTGTCACTTAATCAACATTTTTCTTTTTAATTTTTTTCTATTCTTAAATTTTATTTTTAATATTTTATTTATATATTATTTGTCCAACTATTATTAATTTTTTGATATTTATTTTTCAATTTTCTGGTTAACGAGAAAAGTAGCTAAAAACAATAAAAATAAATGTAGAATAAAAATGTAGAAACAAAGAAAATGATTTTAAATAAATAATAGATAATAAACATTAAAATAATTTCAATCTAGTTCATTTCAATTCATTCAATTTGGATTTGATTCTGTTCAATAAGTTACAGCCCATTTTAGTTTAATTGATAAGGCTAATTGTTCAGTTCAAATTATGTTTGATAGTGTTGATATTGTGCTATTTGAGTATGATCTCACTAAGGCCTTAAGATTACCTAGAAAAGGTTTGGATGAGTACTCTAAGGACAACTGGCCAAATCTTAAAGGAGTGAGTTCGGAGAAAATACGAAACTTCATTGGTTACAGGCCTCCAAATGATAAGTAGTGTTATTGGTTGGTTAAAGCAAATTCTAAAGTGAAGTTTCAGAAAGAGTTGTTTACCAAGTATTCAACGTAAGTACAAGTGTAGTACCTTTTTTAGCGTGTGTCAAGTTAGGTTAAAGTCATGCTTTTGCTTAACTCTGAATACTCAACGTCACGTTAACGTGTTAGAGTTTTTTTTTTCTTTTGTTTTTTTAAGCAGATAAAGTGCAAGTGATTCAGCATTGCTGATAGACTAGGCTTGTTGCAAAGCCACCAAAAATACTCCAACTATGTAGTAGCTAGGGCAATAGGGATTGAATTCACAGGGAGATACAAATTCTAATAATGCTAAAAAGTCAGGTTGCTATTTGAGCCTTTGTGACTGAAATTAACTATGACACTAAAAACGAAATTAAATGGGGTTTAATTAAAACTTGAATTTTGGCCCGGACAATGCCACGAGTCAGCTACAATTACCAATTGTGCTTTTGTTTCATAATTGCATTTTTGTTTAGTACGAAATTAGGTTGTTGGGGTTGTAATGTGATAAGTTATTAAGCAAAACAATTACAAAGGACTGGGGACTAAAATAACAATGTCATAGGTTTTGGTGCAAGGAAATAAACAATATATAATTACAAGAGTTTATTGTCTACTACTTTGAAGCACTAAACATTAAATTTGTTACGGATTGGTGGTTAAACTTTAATTTCACATTTTGTTTCAAATGTCATGTGTTCGATTCCTAGTAGCTATGCATGGTTTGTATTTTTATTTGAGGCGATAACCTTGTGTACGAGACTTTTGTAAAAAGTGGCATGCTAAATGGTGAGCACCACGTGGCATACTTTCGTTGACAACAACGCCTTTTAATATATTGTATGATGATTAAATTAACACAACAAACTGAACGAAAGTTGATTAGTAAAACACACAACCTCTATAAATTAAAGCTCACTAATTCACTCGAATCTAGACTCCCTCAAAACATATTTAACGATTCTCACTCTTACCTAGACTCGTTTTACATATTGTCTATGTGACCTATTGTGGGTTTCTTACTTCCCGGCATCAAAGTCGACAATATCAAACATAAAATTAAATCTGCGCACAATTCCATTTCAAGCATAATAAACTGACAACAAAAATTTAGAGAACTACATGTATCGAATTAAACAATTACCAAACAACTTCATTGGGATGGTTCATGGATCCCCTAAGACATGAAAATCTAACTACTCACACATATTAAAAATTGTAGGAATTGAATCAATATTAAAAACTACAAATAATGACATAGTTTAATTAAAAAATCTAATTAACAAGTAAATTAGTGCAAGATAAAATAATTCTACTAATAAAAACTAACACTAAAAACATAAACTAAGAATATAAACTTAATTAATAAGATTATAAAGAACTGAAAATAAACCTACAATTTAGTGATTGAATTAATAAAGCAACAACCGTTCACTATAAAGTAGGAAAACTAATCAAAAAAAACTATGATATACAATACGTCCAAGGGACCAATAACTTGGGACTATATATACTAGGCCAAGAAATTCCGGAATTTTGAGGAGAAAACCCAAAAAATCCGCCCTACGAGTTGCGTAACCCCTGCCCAATCGAGCAAACATGTTAATCTCGCAATTTTTCGCTTCCAACATCAAAAAGTCACTAAGTCAAAATTGCTCAACTAGTCGAGAGAAATCTGCCCGATCGGAGGCTCCTCAATGTTTCTTCCTTTACTCTAGCGCTTTAAAATCGCATGAGCTAAATTCACCTAATTGGTCAAGCAAAATATTCCCGATTTGGCACACATGTCGACATTTCACAAGGCCATTGTCAAATCACTATAACTTTCAGCTCACTTCCAAGGGGAGTGCCACCTACCATCGGAAATCTCTTTGATTCTACTTTCTAATGTAATAAGAATCGTTCCAATTTAAGGTGTAGATCGTGAGATATGAGTAAAATAGTGAAAGGTGGTCAAATCATCACTATGTTAGGTTCATTTTACCTTTTCATCTATAACGCCTTAAACATAATTGTTGTACAATCAAGTCAAATCTCTTGAGAGACTTGTCTATAATAATAATGACTCTTCCTTATCTCCTGTGTCTCCATCTCTATCTACTCGGTTGTGGCCTCACAATATGTGTGGAAATAATTGCAACAACATCAAAACCTATAAAATTATATTCAACTCACACACAACACTAGATAAACAATTGTTAGCACAAAATAGCCCACGAGCTAAGTTAGAGCCAATAATCAAACAAGATCGGGGGTAATTATGCATATAAAATGTAATTATCAATTGCATGGGATCAGCTGTCTATGAGAGTTCATTTGAAGGTTTGAGTTTTCAATAATGTTGTTCATTCTAAGTCGTAAGAGTTTATATAATTAACTTTTTAATGAAAGACTTCAATTGTGGTAAATTTTGATAGTTCGTTAGTTTGTTTTTGAAATGACCGTTGTAGTCAATGTTTTGGGTATGAAGACATTTGATGTTATTATGATTATAATCATGTTTGATATAATGTACTCTGTGATTTTATTACTTAATGTGTTTTGAATGAGAAAGATGCTCAAGGGTTTTTCATTTGATTGATTGATTCATTCACGCTGCTCAAATACAAAGTACTAGCCTATTTATAGTGTAGCACACCAAACCTACTTAATCTCAGCAGTACACGTTTCATCCATCACCACCATTCAAACAATGGAATGTGATCCTAGGTAGATACACATAAGCAGACAAAAAACACCCTTACACCATAATCAGCTGCTCACGCCAACTATTAGTAGTACAAAGGTTGGTGAATAATAAGATGCTGATGCTTATTCTAGATAAACTAAGCTTTAGGATTAATTAAGGAGAGTAAATGTAAACAAATTAGCATCCCTTCAACACTCCCCCTCAAGCTAAGACTGGTTGCACGGTCCTAGCTTGTTCAAGAGGTACTGTTGTTGCTGGATTGACAATTGCTTTGTGAACACATCTGCAAGTTGTTCTGCTGAGCTGATGTACTGAGGTTGTATCACTCCATGAGTAGTCTAATTCCTGATGAAATGAAGATCAATATCAACATGCTTTGTCTTCTCATGATGAACTGGATTTGCAACAATTGCCAGAGCTGCTTTGTTGTCACAGTTAATTGTTGTTGCAACTAAATTCTTGATTCCAAGTTCCTTGAGTAGCTGCCTCAACCACATAACTTCACATATAGTGAGTGCCATAGACCTGACCTCAACTTCTGCTGTGACCTTGCAACAACTGATTGTTTCTTTGACTTCCATGAGATTGGTGAGTTGCCTAGAAGAATGCAGAATCTTGATACAGATTTTCTAGTTGTAGGACATGATGCCCAATCACTGTCACAATAAGCTGTTAGTTGTGTCTTGCTAGATGATGCTAGCAATAATCCTTGATGTGGACATCTTGCTAAATATCTTAACACTCTCACTGCAGCCTGATAATGAGCTGAAGTTGGTTTGTGCATGAATGTGCTTAAAACATGTACTGAGTAGGTGATATCAGGTCTGGTAAGAGTGAGATAGATTAGCTTTCCAACCAGTTTTTGGCATTGCTCAGGATATTCTACGGCAACCCCAGTGTCTGGAGTCAATTTCATGTGACTATCAATGGGAAGCCTTAGAGTTCTATATTTCTGAGCTCCATATTCTTTGAGAAGATCTTGTGTATATTTGGACTGAGAGACCCTGCTGCACTATGATCAACTTCCAATCNAATGTGATCCTAGGTAGATACACATAAGCAGACAAAAAACACCCTTACACCATAATCAGCTGCTCACGCCAACTATTAGTAGTACAAAGGTTGGTGAATAATAAGATGCTGATGCTTATTCTAGATAAACTAAGCTTTAGGATTAATTAAGGAGAGTAAATGTAAACAAATTAGCATCCCTTCAACACTCCCCCTCAAGCTAAGACTGGTTGCACGGTCCTAGCTTGTTCAAGAGGTACTGTTGTTGCTGGATTGACAATTGCTTTGTGAACACATCTGCAAGTTGTTCTGCTGAGCTGATGTACTGAGGTTGTATCACTCCATGAGTAGTCTAATTCCTGATGAAATGAAGATCAATATCAACATGCTTTGTCTTCTCATGATGAACTGGATTTGCAACAATTGCCAGAGCTGCTTTGTTGTCACAGTTAATTGTTGTTGCAACTAAATTCTTGATTCCAAGTTCCTTGAGTAGCTGCCTCAACCACATAACTTCACATATAGTGAGTGCCATAGACCTGACCTCAACTTCTGCTGTGACCTTGCAACAACTGATTGTTTCTTTGACTTCCATGAGATTGGTGAGTTGCCTAGAAGAATGCAGAATCTTGATACAGATTTTCTAGTTGTAGGACATGATGCCCAATCACTGTCACAATAAGCTGTTAGTTGTGTCTTGCTAGATGATGCTAGCAATAATCCTTGATGTGGACATCTTGCTAAATATCTTAACACTCTCACTGCAGCCTGATAATGAGCTGAAGTTGGTTTGTGCATGAATGTGCTTAAAACATGTACTGAGTAGGTGATATCAGGTCTGGTAAGAGTGAGATAGATTAGCTTTCCAACCAGTTTTTGGCATTGCTCAGGATATTCTACGGCAACCCCAGTGTCTGGAGTCAATTTCATGTGACTATCAATGGGAAGCCTTAGAGTTCTATATTTCTGAGCTCCATATTCTTTGAGAAGATCTTGTGTATATTTGGACTGAGAGACCCTGCTGCACTATGATCAACTTCCAATCCCAGAAAATATCTCACTAATCCAAGTTCCTTCATGTGAAATTGACTGGACAAGAATTTCTTTGTGGCTTTAATCTCTTCACTACTACTTCCTGCCACCAGTAAATAATCAACATACACTAAAACAATAGTGATATCATCTTTTTCTTTCTTTAGAAAGAGAGAGGAATCTGATTTTGACTGTTTGAACTTGAACTCAAGAAGGGCATCCCTAAGCTTGGCACACCACTGTCTAGGAGCTTGTTTTAGCCCATAGAGTGATTTTTTGAGCTTGCAAACTTTTGTTTTTTTCTTCTTTTGAGTGCATTGAACCTCAGTTTGTGTTGTAATTCTGCAACCTTGTCCTGTGTACCCGGGAGGCATCTTCATGTACACAATTTCTTCTAATTCTCCATGCAAGAAGGCATTCTTCACATCCATTTGCTCTAATTTCCATCCTTCAATGGTTGCTATTGCTAACAAAGTTCTTACTGTTGTCAGTTTGGCAACAGGAGCAAATATTTCCTTATAGTCCACACCAGGTTTTTGCCTGTTTCCAAGGACTACTAGTCTGGACTTATATCTTTCAATAGATCCATCAGGTTGGTATTTGATCTTATAAATCCACTTGCACCCAATAGAATTCTTTGCCTTAGGTAGATCTTTTATCTCCCAAGTATTGTTTGCTTCCAATGCATCCAGTTCTTCATTCATTGCATGTACCCATTCAGGTTTTGTAACATCTTGTTGAAAGCTTGATGGTTCAAATATCTGATTTGTTTTGGACATAAAACATTGAAAAGTGTCAGTAGTTTCAGCAGCAACCACATGACTTATTTTTTCTACTTCATTTAAGGTAGCTAAAGCTCCCATTTGATAATCAGCATGCCACTTATGCTTGTTATGAGTTCTATGTGATCTCCTTACAGACACAAGAGATGACAACTGAGTTGTATCAGTCTCCTGAACAGCTTCTTGTTCTGTTTCTTGCATTACCTCCTCATTTTCATCATTTTCATGATCATTTATATTGCAATCATCATCAATTGCCTGAGTTTCATCCATCATTTCTACACTCACATTATTCCTTTGATTTGTGTTGTTGAACACTTTAAAGAGAAACACATGTTCATAGAATTTCACATGTCTAGTTACAAGTACAGAATTATTCATTAAGTTTAAGAGTTTATATCCCTTTTAACTTTGTGGGTAGCCAATAAAGACACAAGGTATTCCCTTTTCCCTGAATTTATCTGAGGTTCTTTCGGGATTATAAGCCATAACTAAACAACCAAACACTCTCAAGTGATTGTATTCTGGCAAAGAATTGAACATTACCTCATATGGTGACTTTTGGTCCAGGATTGCAGTTGAAAACCTATTGGTGATGTGAACTGCAGCCTTGACATAGTCTCCCCAATAGATTAGTGGTAATTTTACTTGGAACCTCAGTGCTCTTGACATTTCAAGCAACTTTCTGTGTTTTCTTTCCACTCTTCCATTTTTCTGTGGAGTGTCAACACAAGAGGTTTGATGTAGGATCCCTTTCTCTTCATAAAGTTCTCTACATTGTCCATCTTCAAATTCTAAAGCATTGTCACTTCTCAGCCTCTTCGCTTACTTTTCAAAGTGATTTTCTGCCATATTAACAAACCTTTTAATGACCTCATATGCTTCAGACTTCAATTTCAGCACACTTACCCATGTCATTCTAGTTTTATCATCCACTATTGTCAAGAAATACCTACATCCTTCTCTAGTTGGTGTCTTATAAGGTCCCCATATGTCCAAGTGTATAAGTTCAAATGCTTCCTGAGCTCTTGAATTGCTTAGATCATAGGACAACCTAGTCATCTTAGCCATAGGACATGTGAGACAATCTCCTACATCTTCTTCTAGAAATCCTTGAATGGTTTTAATTTTTTTCACTCTTTCACTTGGTATGTGACCAAGTCTCATGTGCCATATTGCTGACTTCTTCAATTTTTTGGTATCCTAAAAGTGACTTGGCACTTTCAGTTTTGTTTCTACATTTATAGCCTTTTTGTTTCACTTTTATTTCCTTATTGCTCCACACTTGGCTTCATCATTTAGATAATACAGACCCTTCATTTGCACACCATTTGCCACAATCTGTTGTGTCTTCTCATCTATAATATTGCACCGCCTTGTGTTAAACTCCACTCTGCATTCATTATCACAGTTCAGTTTCTGTACTGACAGCGGGCTATGATTAAAGTATGGAAGATACAGAACATTCTTAAGCACAAGACCATTCACAAGTTTAACTTTTCCAACTCCTTCCACTTCTGAGGTACCCCCATTTGGCAGTGAAATGGTTCTGTTCTTTGCCATTGACTGAAAATCCTCCATTCCTTGTCTTCTTCCTGTCATGTGGTGAGTGGCCCCACTATCTATTATCCATCTTTCTTCTTCATTCTTCACTAAATTACAAGTTACCATTCCTGAGTACATAAAGTCCTCATCATCTCCACTCTCTTCTTCCTTTCCAAGATGTGGTATCATCTTTATCAGCTTTTCCAACAGTTTTGCAGTAATGGTTGTTCCTCCATTACTTTCTTCACCCTCAATCTTAACATTGGCAGCCATCTTCTTACTTCCACTCAGATTAGGTGATTTTTCTCTGTCCCATCTTTGAGGTGGCTTAATTCTTTCTCCTTTTTCTGGTTTCTGCCTTTCTTTCCTGTTATTTGATCTTTCTCCTGTCACTTTCTTCTTTCCTTTGTCAAAGTTAGGTGGGAACCCTTTTACATGCCAGCAATCTTCTGAAGTGTGTCCTCCTTTTCCACACACATTGCAGTTCCAACACTGATCTGAGCCATGCCCATTTTTCCCACAGTTACTGCAGGACACTTAAGGTTTCTTTGTGTTCATTGCCATTCCACTACTTTCCTCAGGTTTGATTTGAAACACTTCTCTCTGATTTTCCTCTTGTTCTATTACATTGCAAGCTTCTTCAACTGTAGGCAACTTTACTCTCATCAATATTTGACTTCTTTGGTTTAAATATATCTCATCCAAACCACCAAGGAACTGAAACAGATTTTTTTCTTCCTTGTATGAATGTTCTGCATTCACATAAGTTCTTATCTCTGGAGTTAGTTCACTAATGGGTGGCATCATGGTCATTTCCTCAACCTCTTCCCATAGGGTTTGCATTTCAGTGAAATACTCTGAGACAGCTTTGCCTCCGTGCTTTGTGCTATAAATTTGTCTATTCAAACTGTATTTCCTCACTCCATTAGTTGCCATGAAACTTTGTGCAAGTTGTTTCCATATTTCTCTTGCATTGTTGAGAAACATAACTGATTTCTTTATAGTTTCACTCACATTTCTAAGTATCCAAGTGATCACAAGGGTATTGCAAGTATCCCAAGCCTCACTTTTAACAACATTATCTAGTTCTTTCTTTACTCCCCTTGTAATGAAATCCAACTTTCTTTTTGCAGCAAGACTCAACTCCATGTCCCTTCTCCAAGATCTATAGTTGTTGGAGCCCTCAAGCTTCTCAACAACTACAGATGTTGGGCCATCCGAAGGATGCAAGTACAGAGGACTATTAACATCCATGGTTTGTTGGTTTTGTTGACTCATGCTAGCATAACAGTTATCATACAAGGCTACTAGATCTAGAAAAGATTCAATTTTTATCAACTTTTGATGCAGTAACTACACAATGGTTTCTCCACAAGTTTCAGAGATAATACACATATGCGAAAAAAATAGAGTATCAGCAAGCTTACCTCAGATTTGTAGAACCAGTGGCTCTGATACCCATGAAGACATTTGATGTTATTATGATTATAATCATGTTTGATATAATGTACTCTGTGATTTTATCAGTTAATGTGTTTTGAATGAGAAAGATGCTCAAGGGTTTTAATTTGATTGATTCATTCATTCATGCTGCTCAAATACAAAGTACTAGCCTATTTATAGTGTAGCACACCAAACCTACTTAATCTCAGCAGTACACGTTTCATCCATCACCACCATTCAAACAATGGCATGTGATCCTAAGTAGATACACATAAGTAGTGGCGGAGCCACGTTGGTGCACAGTGGTGCACAGGACCAACCATAGTTAGAAAATTATACTACATATATTTTAACTGCTATAAAAGAAACACATGTGAACTGATGGAGTAGTGGTAGATGTTGGTAAATAAAAGCATTTCGACTTGGGTAAAGGTCTTAGGATCAATTCCCCATAGAAACATTGATGTGTATTTTATTTTTTTATTTCTCTTTTCTTTTTCTTTTTTTCTTAATTTTTAAAAACCTCAACCTTTTGTGTAGTTGATTTAGTAGTGTTTACAACTACTTTGTATACAGTATGATTTTACTGAGTAAAAGTTTTTGCCTTCTTTTTTTGCTTTTTTTTTCAAAACTATTCACCTACTTTATACTTAATTGATAACATTTCACTCCATAATACACATGATTAAATTAAAGTTTTTTTTTCCTGTTTTTTTTAAGGTTCATCTTTGATGGATTGGTCCAACCACATCGCACAAGGCCCCAACATACATACGACCCTCAAAGTTTAGATTTTCTTTAATATTATTGCCTATAAAATATAATAACATCTAAGGGCTTAATTTGTTTTTTTTAAGAACAGAGCCCCTAACATTTTTGCCACGACACTCCAACCTAGTTGGTTGAGTCCTTCAGCAGAAGCTTAGGTTGTATTTTGTGCTTGTGATCAATAAACTTTTCTTACTTCAATTCTCAAAAAAATATATATAGGAAATAGTTGTTGTATTATTAATTTGCTCATTTAAATTTAATAATTTCTAAAAATTTTAAGTACTATTTGATTGTATTATAGATTTTTGTATCCTATTTGTTTTTGTAATATAATTTTTAAAATCAATTATCAATGCAACTATACTCGAAAAAAAATTGTACCGATTAAGAATTGATAGTGACCCGCCATATCGGAAATGCTGGCTCCGCCACTGCACATAAGCCGACAAAAAACACCCACACACCACAATCAGCTGCTCATGCCAGCTATTAGTAGTACAAAGGTTGGTGAATAAAAAGATGCTGATGCTTATTCTAGATAAACTAAGCTTTAGGATTAATTAAGGAGAGTAAATGTAAACAAAGTAGCATCCCTTCAACAGGGTAAAGCATATGTTTAAGAAGGTGAGGATTTTTTATTATTACAGTGATTATTACAGTAACAGTCATTATCATTCGAGATACATTATTGCACGATACGTACGATCTAACAAATCTAACGTTGACTATTATCCTTATAATTGACTTTATACTCCTAATTTCTATTATATAGATTCCTCATGAAAGCATAATAGTATTCAATGAATTTTTTTTATTAGGATCAAAAAAATTTAATTGTTAATGGCATATAGATAAGTTGCTTACACTTTTGGCCATATATATAATATCCATTTTCGGTGTACTTGAAGACCTTATATGTGGATATAATTTGGGTCGTTCTTGAAAAACATAACAAATATATTATTTACATTTGTAAAGATCATAACATTCACTTGTTAAAAAAAAAAAAAAAAGGGAATAAGAATAAGTCATGTAATCTATATGGACATATAGTAATTGTTTGAGTACATACATCTCCTGACTGAGATATTTATGCAAATGTATGTTTTCGTTTCCACAATAAAAAAGTACATGAGTGAATATAGGGTAGAATTTTATATGGAAATTAATTGGATATCAAAATAATAGCAAGTGAAGCAATAACCACAAAATTAAAGCTCAATAACAAATCTATTAGTGTGACCCCTAAGAAAAAATTAGGCTGTATGAATATATAAGAATAAAAGAAATCTACAAGATATCGTCATTAGTAAATGTTAATATAAAATTTGTAGCAAGAACGTATAACAATTCAATAACTGGGAAAGTAAAGTACTCCTAAATATATATATGATAAATTAGTTGGTGTGAATCTGAATAAATTAGAAATCTCTAAGATATCATAATGATTTAAAAGTGCATTCCTTGTGTTATGTATTTTCAAGTATAAAAGATGTTGATCTTAAGTCGTCAAACTAAAATTTGTAGCAGTGAATCTTTGAGAAGTTAAGAGAAAACATTTTGATTTTAGCATGGGTGAGAAGAAGAATACACCTTTCACCCCTTTCACTATAATCATGTTGGTCGTTCTTGCATCAGGTAACTAATAAACGGATAGTTCTTTATTTTTATTGTTTGATGAAGTTAGTTTCAAAACTTTGTAACAAACTAGATTTGTTTAGTATCATTAGATATGTTTTTTTTATTCAATATATATAGTTACATTTTTAGTTATGTTTTGTTATAGTTACATTTTAGTTATCATTTTTTTTTTTAATTGCTCCAATTGACCAAAAATTGTCAGAGTTATTAGGACAATAGATATGATGTAAAAAAAAGATAGAGGGCATATAAGTTGTACTCTCACATGAGTTGTATAATCGTATATAGCTACAACGCATATGTTTATATATAAAAGCAGTGCAAAAATTCACATATTTTGGTCCAATGTAGCAAGTAAATAAAAACAGAGGGAGTATATTTTTAAGCTATGCTTGATAAAGTACAAACAATTGAACAGTACAAGTGCATGGTACCTCTAATTAAAAAGTGAGAAGACTTAATTTTTATGTGATGCTTTGCACAAAATCTTATATTGCCACTAAATAGTTTTTGGTGCTTGACCACACAGGCATGGGTGTAATGAGTTCAAGGGTTGTTGAAGTATATTTCAACCTTGATGTCGGTATACAACAATACTTTGGATGTTATGGTCCATCAGGGATGTTTGGCTGCACTAATCCAAAAGAAGATTGTCAAGGTTTTGAGAAACAATGTCCAGGACATTTAACTTGTCATGCCCAAGAATGTTGTTGTGACTTTTAGTACAATTTCTCTGTAATAAAGTAGACAAGGACAAAAATTTAATAAAATTGATACTCACACATATACTCTTCTAGGTGTTATTACTTCAATTCTTTTTTCTTTCTATAATGTATATTAAATATTAGTTCCTTAATTTTTATTTTGCTTGATGTCATTTAAGGTTAGAATCACTTATTATAACAAATTAAATAGAATGCAAAATTAAATTTGACTTTCATTGATACGGATTATGGAGAATCCAACATTTTTTTTCTTCTTATTTACACAAAAATGAAAGAGTCCATATCACCTTTGATTATTGTTATTGCTATGGAGTATCTTTCTAGATTAATCAAAGAGGTGGGGGAACATAATAAGTTCCAATTTCATTATAGATGTGATCAAATTAGGCTCGATCATTTGATTTTTGCTGATGATCGCATGATTTTCAGGCACGAACATACTATGTCTGTGAAGCTCTGTGTACCTTTTTCCTGAGCTCTGGGTTGTTTGCAAATATTGATAAGACAGCAATCTATTTTAGTAATGTTCCTTTCAGAGTGCAAAATAGGATTTTAAGGGAAACAGGGTATGTGAAAGTTGCATTTCCATTTAGGTACCTTGGAATTCTGCTAAATTGGTGGAACAGATTATTAGAAGAATTAGAGGTTAGTCTAATAGGCATTTGTCCTTTGCTACTAGGGCTAAAATGATAAATGTTGTATTACTGCGCTGGGAATACAATCTTATTGGGTATAGGTTTTCGTGTTTCCTAAAACTATGTTGCCGAAAGTGACTCAAATCTATAGGAATATTCGTGGGAAGGAAGATATATTAGTTCCAAGATGGTTCCAATTGCTTGGGAATTGGGATAAAATGTGTAAAAGTAAGAAATGTGGTGAGAAAAGTCTAAGGGATTACAGGAAATGGAATATGGCAACTCAGGGAAAGATTATGTAGTATGTTGCAATAGAGACTGATATTCTCTAGGTTAAATGGGTACACGCAGTCTATCTGAGAGGGGCAACTTGGTGTGATTACTCTCCTCCTACTAGTGCTAGTTCGGGGGTGGAGGAAGCTTTGCAGGGTTAAGAATGAAATGCCGCAAGGTTTCTCCACTAATAATTAGTTGAGTGGTGGGAAGAAGTATGCCGTAGTTGAGACTTATCAATGGATAACGGGACAAATTGACAAAGTGTTTTGGTCTAGTTGGGTTTGGAGTAGGTATAACTGTTAGAATATATAGACTGAAGATAGTTGCAATAGGTGTCAATGGACTTGTATACCTCAAAATCGGCATTGGTGAAGTCCTCTTCGAGATGAGCGGCTCGAGAAGCTTTGTTATCCTGAAACAGAGCTTCGATACGCTTCCAAGCCGCCTCAGCCGTGTCATTGCACTTCAAGATAGCAAAGAGAAGGGTCTTAGAAATGGTGCCGTATATCCATTGAAGAACAGCAGCATCTAGACGTTTCCACCACGCAAGGTCAACAGTTTTGGCACTTTCGTAAGCAGCCAAAGCCTGCGTCTCCGTTGGTGGGACGATGTGATCATAAAGATCGTGAACCCTAACAAGATTGGTGAAGAGAGCAGACCAAGAATGATACATACTCTGCTCGTTGTCTAATTCGACAGGAACGAGAGACTTCACATTGGTGATAGTAAGAGCAGGATGGAATTTTTGTGATTCAGCCATTGAAGAGGAAAGAGAACAGAGGAGAAAAGATTATGAACGAGGTTAGGGTTCGACAGAGAATTTGATCGTAACCGTATCTGATACCATGAAGGAAATTGATTCCGTGCGTTGATTGTATTGCTTCCAAGAATATATACAATTTACAAGCTATAAACTAGGAAACTATACAGCTAGAATTATGGCCACGATACAGCAACCATATCACTAGAATAAAGCTAATTAGGAGGATAGGTTGACTACCAAAAACTATCCTAAATTATCTACAGAATAACCAACTTAATGGCAATAAGATAAATACAAAAATATATATACTAAAACAGAATATATTGAAAATATATTCTAACAATAACATACCCAAACAAACTTTCATTGCTTGGATGGTAATGCATGGGAGATTACAAACAAAAGATATGTTGTGTAAGCACAACATTATAACTGAGAGGAGGTGTCTTCGGTGCAATGTTGCTGATAAGATGAGTGAGCATAGATATTTTTCCTGTTCTTTTAGTAGGAAATGTTATGAAATTGTGTGTGATTGGTTAGGTTTGGGGAGAAGTAGCAGGCTAATAGTTAAAGCTGTTTGGAAGCGCCGGAATAGACGGTTTGCAAGGAAAGTTCAGAGCGAGGATATCGTGTTCTACAGCCTTACAAGTTTGCTGTACCAGCTTTCGGAAGTAAGGAACAAAATGATGGGGGTAAAAGCACCCCGAGCGGAACTATTCAAGTGACGAACTAACCACAAACAACACTAGTTTGAGCTAAGTCACAAAACAACCCACGAAAGCTGTTGTATCTCTAAATAACCAAACAACCAGCAACAACTAACACTAATTATATCACAAAACGCAGCAGCAAAAACAGTAGAATAACAATAACAAACAAGCAAAGAACACGCAGTTTTTACGTGGAAACCCCTTCAATGTGAAGAGTAAAACCACGAGACGATAAGGGTGTCCACCCAAAGCTCTTACTATGATTGAAAGGAACGTTAAAAACACCAATTCCAAGTCTCAAAGTGGGTACATAGATTACCCAACAAAAATTATCACGAAGAGCATAAAACGAAGGAGTAAAGTGAAAGATATCTCCAGAAAATAGAGGTTTTGTCCAGAGACAATTCTGACCAAACCGGATCTCAAACGAATGATCAAACCGTCCAAAATGAAGCCCTTGATGTCAGGAACAAGCTTCCAAATATTCGAGGTGATCCAACGGTTCAATTTCCGGCAACAGTTTTTTGAAGGCTATCCTAAGAAAACCGGAGAACCTAAAACCCACTTTCTCTCTTGTATTTTCCTTACTTTCACACTACAAAACTCACTTCTTATTTGTGCGTTGCCTTCAAGTCATTAACTTGCTTCCCTTAAAAGACTTTTTGAGCATTAATTTTTCACAGCAAAGTTATCCAAAAGTCAAACTAACAAGCTTCTTTGAGAAGCTAAAATACTTGGGTAAGAAAATACCAAATAATTTGGTAAACCCAAATACACTTATAAAATGGCTTTCTCCACATAGACTTATTAGAAGTCGAACCTCGTTAAATCTTGGTGTTGTTTATTTTATAGCATTTTTGTTTCCACTGCTTAAGAACTGGTTCTTAACTGTTCTCACAATTAATCGAAAAAATTTACAATAATCTCACAACACTCAATTCACCCCCCCCCCTCCTCTTGAGTGTCACTTGCACTTTCAATTGGTATTAGAGCTTAACTTCTTGAAAGGGTAACACCTAGAGAAGGAAGAAAAGATGAATACTCAAGAGATGATGAACGTGAATGGTGGATCAAGGCTTCCCAAATTTAATGGAACAAATTATCCTTGGTAGAAGATCTGCATGCAGAACTTTATCATTGGTACTGACTATGAGTGCTGGATGATAATTAAGAATGGTCCAAAAAAGGTGACTAACAACACTGATGGCACAGAGAAGAAGGAGAGTGAATACAACAGCACAGATCTGAAGACACTCGAGAAGAATGCCAAGGCTATGTCACTTCTTCAACAAGGCATTGCTGATAATGAGGTAATTTGTATTTTAGCATGCTCTACTGTTAAGGAAATATGGGAAACTCCAGAGTTAGCCTATGAAGGAACTAGTGAAGTCAGAAGATCTAAGGTTGATATGCTTATATCTAAATATGAAACCTTTGATATGAACCGAGATGAAAATATAAAAGATATGTATACTCGTTTTATGTCAATTATTAATGAACTAAAATCTCTTGGCAAAAGTTTCACTAGTGAAGATTTGGTTAGGAAAATTCTGAGAAGCTTGACAAGTAAGTGGCTGCCTAAGGTAACTGCATTTCAAGAAGCTAAGGATCTATCCACTTTATCCGTAGAACAACTTATTGGGTCATTAATGACTCACGAGATGTTAGTAAGCACAAAGGAGGAAAGTACAACCAAAAGTCGAGGGCTGGCCTTGAAGGGAGAAAATGAAGAAGATCTGGATGAGATAGGTCTCATGGAAAGAAGTTTTGAAAGAAGTCTCAAATCTCAATATAAGGGAAAATCCTGGAAGAACAAAGGCAACTCAAAGAAGACCAGTACCAGCACTAGTTGTTTCGAATGTGGTGAAACCGGACATATGATCAAGGATTGTCCGGCATGGAGAACTGACAAGGGAGGACCAATGGAGAAAAAGATGACAGTTTATTTTGATCATATAACCGGCATTTTAATCAGTCAGTTTATTTTCAAAAATTTCAAATTATTGGAAATAAATGAAGTAACGGTTATATTTATGGCAACTTCCTTTTTGGTTGAACGCACAAATATCCTTCAAATCCTTAAAGATAACCATTTGATTCTTCAATCTCTTATAAATATACTGCTTTTGATCTTACTTTCCTTTTTTCATTTCATTTTCTTAATCTCATATTTTTCTATATATACTCTCTCAATCATATATTCTCTCACAAAACCTAAATTACCTAAGTTCTTCTTTTTCTCTCATTACAATCATTCAAGTTTTTTTTTAGTGCTCAAAGCAGAGGAAAAATTCAGTCTCATCATGTCAACGAGAAGAAGCACAAGATTAGTAGAGAAAGAAGTTAGTGAATCTCCTGAAAGTGAAACGAAGAAATCAAAGAAGATGTTTGACAAAATAATCGAGTCTGTGGTAGAAGATGTGTTGGAAGAGGAAATTGATGAAGAAAAAGAAGCACCATTGATCCGGGAGAACGCCAAGCCAGAAACATCAAAAGCTCTCACCATAAAATCAGCCACCCCAAAATCCACCACAAAATCGGTTGCTCCAAAATTAACCGCCAAAACCACCAAATGTTCCACTCCAACATCGACAAAATCAACTACTGCCAAAAAGCCACCCACACCAAAATCAAAAGAATCCACACCAGTACCAGTGGAGACTTCTAAACCTAAAGAGCCTGAAATTGCTGAAGAGTCTGAACTGGAGAAAGAATCTGAATCTGAATCAGAACCAGTTGAGAAAGAAGAGGGTGAATCAGAGGAAGAGGAAGTTGAACCAAAGGAGGATATAGTTACAGCCAAGCGAAAGTAGTTGAAAGAAAAGAAAGTGAGTACTAAGAAACCGCCATCAAAAGCGGTTAAGGAAGTTCAAAAGGAGGTTACTAAACCAAAAAACACAAAATCTAAAACTCCCACACCTAAAACCACTCCCAAACCAGTGGAGAAATCGAAGAAGAAGGAGGGTGCTGATGGTGAAGGGGAAGTTGATATGGCTACTGAGAAGGAGGGCACTAAGGCTGTGGCAAGAAAAGGTGCTCTAGTGAAAACTGTTGCTAGGAAGGGTGCTGAGGCTTCCAAAGGCAAGGCTGTTATGCGCGAAACACAACCAGACCAGTCCCACAGTATGGAAAAAGAGAAAGCAATCTACTATTGTTGCTTCTACGGGTTCTAAACCCAAGAAAAGTAAGTCTGCTACTCCTCAACCTCTATATAATCTTAAAGACAGACAAATTCTGGTTGGGTTCTCTGTTGCTAAGAGTTGGGTTGCATAATTTTTTTGTTGTTGTTGAGATTAAAGATGCTTTAGGATTTCAAAAGTGGTATGTGTTGTTTGCTAAAGATTTAGATGTTTTTATGCCATTGGTTGAAGAATTTTATGAACACCTGCATACCAAGGACGATGGGTCCTATTTTTCTTTTGGTAAGGATACTCCCATTAATCTGTCAGAAAAGAAACTGGCTGAAATTCTCAAAGTTCCAACTAAGGGACTTGATGTGTACTCAAGGAAGAATTGGCCTTCTGTCAAGGGAGTCACAGCAGAACAGATCTAGACCAAATTGTTTACTGGTCCACCTGATCCCAAGCAGTGGTACACCATTGGCCACCTAAAGGATCTAATCATGAGGATATTTCATACCATAGCCTCAAAGATTGTGTGTCCTAGAGCACAAGGACGAATGAGTGTACGGTTGATGGATAGTGTTTTGATTTACTGCCTCATTGAACACATTCTAGTCAACCTCTCTGCTATGATATAAGGTCATATGATCTGCTGTGTGGAGAAAGCAAACCATGCTCTGCCCTATGGAGGATGGATGACCTTGGTGTTTGGACATTGGAAGGTTCCTATAGTGGGAGACTATGGCACCATGTCTCATCTCACCAATCAGATAATAGGTCAGAAGGGTATGACATATACAGTTGGTGTTTTGAAGATGAAAGATGAGGGAATAAGTGATGCTGGTCTTGCTGGGACCGGTACAGAATCAGTTCAGGCAACTTATGCCTTAATGAAGCAGCTAAGTGACCAGAATCAACTAATGCAGAATATGGTAAACAGTGTCACTATACTATGTGCTGCACTTCAAGAATTCTTTAGGAGAATTGGGGTTTGTCTTGATAAAGCTGGTATAAAAGGAGTAAAGGATTCTGAAGAAGAGGAAGAGTCATCAGAAGCTGCTTGTGTTGTTGGTGATGAGGATGATGAACTGGTCTCTGAGAAGAATGAAGAAGAGGAAGATGAGGAACATGATGAAAGTGCTTCAGAGGGAGAGGAAGATTATGGGACTGAAAATGACTCTGAAGTAGATTAAATTTCCTTTATTTCTTCTTGTCTTTTCTTATTGCTGCTAACCCCTCTTTTTTATTGAACTCTTATTCTGGTTTCCCCTTTCCCAAATTACGAAGACATTGCTATTATGTAATTTGTTCTACTACTGGTCTGTAATAGCTATTTAGGACAAGTAGCTTTGGTACTTTTGCAGGAACAATGGAAGAATCAGCGTCTCTAGAATGCTGTTTGAGCTATCTAAATTAGCTTAAATTTGATATAATTAGTAGTTTGACTATTGATTGTGTTTTGTTGTTTGTTTAAATGTTCTTGTTCCTTGACTATTTTGATGATGCCAAAAGGGTGAAGCAGGTGAAGTTCTGATCTCTTCTACCTATCTCAAGGGGAAGCAGGTCAAATAAATTTTAATAATATGTGTGTGTTGCAGCAACTAGAGCAAGGTTAAAAGTCTTGCTAGTAGTGACAGACCTGAATGGTCTGGAAGTAAGTGCATTCAAAGCATTTTACTTCTTATCATACCAACAACTTGGAAACAAATCTGATGAGCTTACTGATGTTTTTATAGAGAATGCATGTTTAAGTCTAAGAGCTCTGAGTCTAATTAGCATTTGCCCTTGGTACTTAGAAACTCTTTCTTAAAATGTTGTCATTTAGTTGTGAACTAGTGTACTTGTAAATGATGCTTAATCTGCAGGAACAGTACGAGACCAGTCCATTGAATTCTAAAAAATGTTGAAAAAGTTCCAAATTAAATGATATTTTTTGGAGGGGGAACTTCATGGTTTGTCATCATCAAAAAGGGGGAATTTGTTAAGTTCCTAGATTGTGTTTTGAATGATGACAAACTACATTGAACTATCATATTGTATGGACCGAAGCAACAAGTTCAATGGATGATAAGATGAAGCTCATGAAGCCAAGTCTTGAAGTTTATATGAAGACCAAGTTCATAGAGTCATACTCATAAGTCTTAGATGCAATGTAAGTGGTATGAAGTTTTATAAATGCATTATAAAGGTTGATATTAGAGAGATGAACTGATTGTGGATGACAAGGAACCTTGGTTGCTTGTCATACACAATTACAAGTAAGCTTAGCTGACTGGAACAATCTGGGAACAGTGTTGAACCAGTCCTCTCGAGTTTACTTTATACATCCGTTTTTTAGGAAAGTTTTCTTTCCGCGCAAAATTGATTTCAAAAATTATACGGATGCTTGGTTTGTTATGCAAGTAAGATATTCTTAAGTATGGCAAGTATGTTGTATTATATTGTACTGATTTTATTTGATCTCAAATAAAATTAGTGAGAATATTTTCCGTGGAATTACTTCCATATTTCTAACGAAAATATTCTCTTGTAATAGTCTATAACATACTAGCCAAAGGCTTATTTAAGAAAATCTGCTGGCATACAAACCTAACACTTTTGCACGAACAAAAACTGAAGAACATAGATTGCAAAAGTTCTCTCTTGAAGTCTTAACCTAGCATAAACCCTACTACCACATTAAGGTCTTAATATACTCTCCTTTGTAAGCGTTTAGACTAATTATTATTTAGAGACAAAGTGTTGTAATTTAAGCTTTCCGTGAGTTCATTTTGCTGGGGAAGTTGATCTGGAATCATCTTCACTTGAACCTTCATAGTTGAAGGTTGAGTCGAACTCCCATAAGTGGAAGTTAGGGAATCATATTGTGCATAGGTGCATAAGTGATTGTGTGTAGTTTTTTTTGTCATTCTGAGTTGATCAATAAAAAAAGTGAGTGAGTGGAGGACGTAGACATATTGGAAGTCGAACCTCGTTAAATCTTGGTGTTGTTTATTTTATACTATTTTTGTTTCCGCTGCTTGAGAACTGGTTATTAACTACTCTCACAATCAATCGAAAAATTTACAACAATCTCACAACACTTAATTCACCCCCCCCCCTCTTGAGTGTCACTTGCACTTTCACTTATATTTGCTAGTGTGATGGCCTGTTTACTTCTGCTTAAAAAAATTCAGTTTAGCTCAGTTCAGTTCAACTCTTCTTCTATTTTGCTACTCATTAATCCTTCATAAAAACCTTTCAGTTCAGTTCATTTGAGTTCAGTTAAGTTCAGTTCAACTCCAATCAGCTCAGTTCAGCTGTTTTCAGCGGAAGTAAATAGACCCTGAGAATTTTTTTATTAAATTAATTAAACTCATATTTCCTAAAATCCTTAACAATTTACCCGTACTTTAGGATTGGAACTTATATTATTAGATTGAGATTTATTTCTTTTATAGAGGTGACTTAATTTTTTCTAAACTAAAATTGTTTAATTGAAAATGATTTATATAAAAATGAAAGGAAAGCGTCGCTAAGTGTATATCAAACTATCAATTTTATTGAACTTATTCAATTTCTAATAATAATCTAGAAAATTGCGAGACTACCAGAAATTTCCTATAATAATTGATTATATATGATTAGGTAAAGTTATTTTTTAATATGCGCACATTAATATAGTAATTTATAATATGCATGAAATAAATAATTTTTTAAATGTACAATAAGAGTAGAATATATATATATATATATAGAGAGAGAGAGAGAGAGAGAGGATCCACTAAAAAACCTTAAGTTTGCTAAAAACCGTGAAAACCACAAAAAGGGGTACATATAAGATTTAAAGCGGTACATATTAAGATTAAAGTGGTATAGGTACATTTACAAAAAAAATTTTTTTTATTATTTATGAAAATGTCATCAATGAAGTATGTGTACCCTTTATACCTCTATTGTACCCTTTTTTTGTGGTTTAGGGATTGCAGATGTCAACTCTCACATCCTTGGTCATTAGCAGGAACACTTGTTGGCAATCAGATAATTCCTTCTCCAACTCCTTAGGATTTGACAAGAACACTCCCTTTTTTGTTTTCCACATTCAATTTCTTCCTGTCTTGCGCCACCTTTAACGGTTTCAGGGCAATTGGCTTGTCAGTTTCCTGTTTCCTGATGATGTAAACATTGGTTCTTTCACCATACTTCACGAACCTATCATATTGCCACGGCCTACCAAGCAATATATGACAAGCATCCATAGGGCAGACATCACACAATACAAATTCCTCAAACTGACCAATTTTGAAATTGACCAGGGCTTGCTTTGTTACTTTGACATCACTGGCATTGCTTAACCAATGTAACTTGTAAGGTTGAGGATGATTGTATGTGGGGTAGTTTAATTTCTGAATCAATAGGGTAGGGACCACATTAATACAGCTGCCACTATCAATTATCACATCACACAGCTTGCCTTGTACATTACACCTGGTCACGAAAATTTTGTCCCTCTGGTTCTCTTCAATTGGCGCAGGTTTAGACTGAAGAACCCTCCTGAGGACTAATGCCTGACCCTTTGTTTCTGCCTCTACTTCCTCCATGTCATTGCTTCTTTTTTCTTCTTGTGATTCAGAATCTTCGTCCTCCCTTTCTTCAAGAAGAACATCTAAATAAGCATCCTCACTTTCCTTTGCTTCCCTGACAGTGATCACCCTGGAGTTTGGGCAATTTCGTTGTAGGTGTCCAACTCCTTGACACTTAAAACACTTTCTTTTGTCTTCAGGGATTGCAACCCTTCTCTTTTTTCGATTCATAGGATTTAAAGAATGTTTTTGGCTTCTTTGAATTCCCATGTTTTTCAACTCTGAGTGCCACTTTGCAGATTTCATCATAAATCCAGTAGGGTTGCAATTCCACTTTCTCAATGGTATCATCCAATCCTGCAGCAAATCGGGCAACCTTATGGTCTTCCTTTTCCTCTAGATCACATAATATAAACAACCTTTCGAAGGCATTGATATACTCTTCAACACTCTTTTGCCCTTGTTTTAAAGTATGCATCTTCAGGAAATTATTCTGCTCATATTCATGTGGTACAAATTTCTTTTTCAATTCCCTTTTTAATTTGCGCCATGACCAGATTTTCAATTTTCCTTCCTTTTTTGTTTTCTTTGTAGTCCTTCATACCACAAACTAGCATAGGAAGTCAGCTTTAATTCCGCCACTCTGAAGGCCTTATGATCATCATACTCTTTGTAGTTGAAGACTCCTTCAGTTCTCCTTAGCCAATCAGGCAAAACTTCCGGATCTAAACTGGCGTTGAACTCAGGAACGTCCAACTTTAAGCTACGATCATCATCCTTCTGCTTATCACGCTTTTTGTATCTGTTTCGGTCATCTTCATCACTAGAACTAGTGTCATAATCATGCCTAGGTTTGCGTGCACTCCTGCCTGAGTTTTCATCACTAGAACTTGAATCAATCTCCTCAATTGCGTGACTTTTTTTACTGTTTTTCGATCTTCCTGACACAAAGTTCATCACCTCTTCTAGCATAGTTCATAGCTCCTTAATTTCATTGTCCCTTATGATTTCCTTAGCTTGTTCTAAGGACAATCCCCTTTCAAAGTTTGTAGGAATTTCTTCACCTCCACCTTCCATAACAATGTTGTTTCAACTGTTTGATAGATTGATGAGCACTTGACTATAAACGATCTCTCATCGAGAGCACCAAATTTGATGTGAATTTTCGTATGAACTAAAACTCACAAAGGGATAATACTAAAATTTCGAATCTCTAAAGGCCAAGCCACCAAAATTCTCAATGTTAGGTTGATCAATTAGTCATTTGATTAAAGCCTAAGCACCCTCAAAGCTACTAATTAATCTACACAAGAGTATAAAGAACTTAATCACCAACTCTTAATTTTCGGGGTTTTGTTTTCAAGTAAACAAACAACTTTTAATTCAACTCAAACTTAATTAATTTACAACCTAATGTTGAGACTATTTATAAGAATAATCAATAACAAAAATCCTAACTAAAAACAACTAAACACACGTGAAAAACAAAGGAAAAACGCCACTTATCCACTTGCACAAGTTTCTCAACAGACTCAAGATAAGATTGTCACATCATCATGCAACTTGCAACTTGATCTTATCTTGCCTAACAAACTCTAACAACTTGCCTAAACAAGAAAATATCCTAACAACTTATCTAAATAATTAGTTAACAAGATAATCATCAGAATTTAGACTAAAAATCACGCCACTTGCTTGGTGCCCAAGAACTTGGAAAAACGTCAAAATACTCGCCCCTTTGCTTTGTCCAAATTTGCACATATTTCAAGATTTTCAAGAACTTCAAGAAATGCTTCAAGATCCAATCTTTTAATCAAGAAACCTTTCTCCATGCATTTTAGTATAATTATGATGATCAAGATTCCACAAGAAATAAAAGACTCAATGTCAAAAATGAGAAAAACCCAGTGGGAAAAAACTCATAGGCAAAAACCATCTTGTTCCCCAAAATCCACCATTCTTTGCCTTGATTTGCATGCCACTTATTGATAAGTGACCATGCACACACAAATCCCTACCCTGGATGCACCCATATGGTTGATATTTCCATATGCAACTAATTCACCTATGGTTGCATCCTTACCAATGACATCACCACCTTCGAAGTTGACATCACTTATTTCATTAATATAATTGAAGCTTGCACTTGTATCAATATATAACAATTAAATACAACATACTATTTAAGAATTAGTCCCAATATAAAATAATTTGATGATAAGTAAAAATATATGATAAATGAAAGATAGTATCTCATTAATGAGTTTTTAAAAGTGCATGTCTTGTAGATGTATACGCATTATTTTTTTTTGGGGGGGGGGGGGGGTTCTAGTATTNTTCTAGTATTTGGTTTAAATTTTCTTTATTTTGTTTCTTATTTAATTTATAATTTTCAAATGGTAAGTGTACGTACCTCACTGCAAACATGAGGTTGTGGCTTCAAGTCTCACTGACCACATATTTTTTATGAAAGTTTCGGTGTGCGAGTGAAGCGACATGTTGCGAATTACCATAGGGTACCTGAACAGGCTATCGCACACCTCTCAAAAATAACCGAACGATACTAACTAATAAAGTTAGGGAAGTAAAGATCGGATCCTCAGGGAAGCTATTAAATTCTACTAATTCTAAAAAGCCTAAAGTGTGTAAAGGGCCTTGGTGGAAATTTCGGTAAATGACTACTAAAACTAAGAAGACTAAAAATGAAACTAAGGAAATAACGGGAAATTATTGATTAAACTCTATTAATGGAAACGTAGGGCTATCGGTTCACTATGATCAATCAACAAACTCAATTAACGCTCACTAATCAATTCATTGGCAATTCATTGAACTAGGGCTCACTAATTCTCTCGAACTTAGACTCCCTCAAAACTCCTTTACCGGCTCTCGCTCGCATAAATTCGTTTTTGCCTATTATTCAGTGGTCTAATTATGGTAATCTTACCTCTCGGCCTTGATTTCGACAATAACCTAACTTACAACTAAATCTGGCCACAATTTGATTGCAATCGATAGAATTCAATAATAGGAATTCAATTAAAAGCCAAGAACTAATTAGAAAACATAAATTAAATTCACACCATGATCATAGATACCCTAACCCTAGAGAAAAAGACTACTCACTCATAATCAAGGGAACAAAAACAAAATCAAGATTAAATAACATGATCATGAACAAAGAATTAATTAAAACTAGAATTAAAACTAAATTAATTACTAATAAAACTAAATTAAGAATCAAAATAGCAAAACTAATAAATGTAAACTAAAAACTAAGAAACTAAAGAGATTCATGAAATTAAAGTAATTGAAAAGCATAAGGAAAGAGATTACCAAAATAAGGATTGAATTGCATTAATCGAAAGCTTGAATTGTTGAACAAAGTAATCAATTATAAAATCCTAGAGAGAATAATGAATTTTGGATTCCTAGGGCTAAAAATATGATAAAAACTAGTTAGGGTCGTGCCCCCTTTACATAGATTATATATAGTAATTAGGTTTTATTAAAATAAAACCCACGAAGTAAAACCGCAAAGAAAAGCCGAACGGATCAAAATCCGCTTCACCTGCGCCCGCATAGGTCAAATCCAGTTTGTTCCCTGCACCCGCATGATGAATATTGAGTGCATTCTGATACTTCTGATCTATGTTGCGGGCGCATAGGTTAAATGGGGATTAAAGGGCTACGCCCGCATGAACCAAGTTAAGCAACATTTTGACAATCTTGCTTATTTCTTCGCTCGATTCTTCGAATCTCGTTCGTGATTTTTCGTGACTTGGCACGCATCCTGAGGCAAGTGCTTTTTGACTCGTTTTAGCCTCCAATTACTTCATAACTCTCTATTACGCTCCTATAACATATAAAACAAAACCGAAAACCACGCATAATAACCGAAAGAGTATAAAATAACCGAAAAAGGTGCTAAAAGTCAACTAAAGATGCTAAAATTGATCCAAAACATAACTTAACATTGAAAGACGATATTTAATCAAAAGAAAGCCACAAACTTAACTATTTAGCGCAAGAATAAACCGAAAATGAGGGAAAAATACAACATAAAACTTGTATATCAAATTCCCCCAAACCGAACCTTTGCTCATCCCGAGCAAAACACAACGAAATTGACTACACCCCATAAAAACAAAATAAGCATCATAACTCAAGAGAACATCCGAAGACACATGGATCAAAGCCAGCCAATCAAGCACCCAATTACTGTCCTTCCTAGATACGGGTCAAACAAAACCAACCAAGCAAGTTTAATGAATCGATGACTAGAGTAGCTCACGGGTTGTCACTCCACACAATTAATGATGAGCTTATAACAATGAATCTCTAACCCTCACCTCCCAACCAAATATGGAATGCAATGCAAAATGTGTTTAAATGCAATTTATAGAACCCGAAACCCACATCTCACACCTCATGCAAGTGTTTAAGGGTATCCACTCATCCTAAATGTCGACTCGGAATGCAATTAATGCTCTACGACCATGACAAAGGATTTACTTCACAATAACCATAGCATGTGCACGAAGATCAAAAAGGACTTTAATAAGCTTGTAACGTGGCTAGGGTGATGGGTAGGATAAATTTGGAATAATGTGGTGGAATGCGGGGTATACGCATATAAAATCAAGGAAAATCTTCAACATTCCCCAACATCCAATTCAACCAAATCAAACCAAACTTTTCTTTATTTTTCACATCAACACCATAAATCTCATAATTCAATCATCAACCACTACTTTACAAACTTTAAACTTCTTTCTTTTTTTTCATCTCTTTTTTTTTCAACTTTATTATGCTTTCATAAAAAAAAATTCACTTTATTTTTCATGCATAATAAAACATAGTTTCACAACTCTTAACGATTTGTTTTTGCTTAAAATTCAATAAACATAATCATCACACATACATAACTAGGCTATGAATAAAATATGACTTTTTAATTAATTACAACAGACTAGACATTGGTATGCAGAGCCTTATATGTGAAACTCTATAATTTAACTTTCAACAATAACATTTCCAACTATTTCACCGCCAATCCTCCATAACACCCTTCAACTCCCCCAAACCAAGTTTGAGCATATAATGCATTATGTAACAGGGCTAATAGGCTTGTGATGTGGCTAAAATATAAATGAAAGGGATAAAAGCTAAAACATGGGATCAAGGGAAAATATAAATGTTGGAAATGAAACTCTGAAGCTCAAAAGAAGAAATGAAGGCCTTTTATCATGCCTAACATACACAAAATCCATAATTAAAGCTACTAGAATCCAAATTCAAACCCAAGATCATAATTACACCAGGAACTAAGCACACATGAAAGGAACATATGAATGAATTTATATTCAAAAGTGGCTCAAATCCTCCCGTTAACAAAGTTCAAGTCCAAGACCCAAGCAAGGTTGAGAAGAGTTGACCAATAGAAGGAAATCAAGCAATCAAATTCAAGTCATAGCCAACAAATCACACATGTGGATCTATCCGCGGTCAAGATTCATAAAGTTTTCAAAATAAACACAAGGGGTACAGAAGTAGTCAATTCCAACAATAAAACTCAACCGGGACACGAATAATCCATTAAGCCAAATCTCTTTAAAATTAAACCTAAGAAAACGGTAAAATCTTTTTGGTCACATGTAAACTCTCATTCCTAAAGAATGATACAAACCATGCAACAGCCATAAAAAAGCAATAAAACCAAGCTAAGAAAGCAATAAAACTAACTAATAAAATAGGAAAGAAATAAAATACTTACCTCCCCCAAGTTGAACTTAGCAATGTCCTCATTGCTAAAGGGAGAAAGAAACTACTAACCTACGGGTTGCCTCCCGCAAAGCGCTTGTTTAAGGTCATTAGCTTGACCGTAATTACCTTAGAACTCAAGGGGGATCAAAGAGTGGACGTGAGCCCCATGTAGTGAAACACCCAAAGCAATTTGGGGTTATTGTTTGTTCAATCACACCATGTTCTTTGCTAGGAAAGTCATAATTTGTTTTCTTAACTTCACAAGCATGTGAGGAGGACTTTCGAGACTTCCAACGCTTCTTAGGGCGCGGTTTCTTTTTCTTTGGATCCTGATACGTCTCATTATTATCACTATCTCCGTCACCTGCAATAGAATCCAAACAGAGAGAGGCCTCCAGAAGATCTTTATCAGGAGATCGAGGCAAGTCATTATGAACAATCTCATTAAAAGTGTAAACTGCATTGCATGACTGTTCTATCATGGGATTTTTCATTGCATTATTAAGATTAAATGTTACTTTATCATCCCTTACAAAAAGGGTTAAACTTCCTTTTAACATCAATGACGGCACCTGCAGTATGTAAGAAAGGTCTACCTAGAATGATAGGGATATGAGCATCCTCATCAGTATTAAGGACAACAAAATCACCAGGAATGAAAAATTTTCCTACTCTAACACATCTTCTAAAACACCCTTAGGGTATTTTATAGTTCTATTCGCCATCTGCAAAGTAACATTAGTAAATTTAAGCTCTCCCATGTCAAGCTTCTTGCAAATTGATAAGGGCATCACACTTACACTAGCTCCTAAATCACATAGAGCCTTATCAATAAACAAAGGACCTATATTACATGGAATTAAAAAACTGTCCGGATCCTTCAACTTAGGAGGAGATTTATTTTGAAGGATCGAACTGCACTCCTCGGTGAGTGCAATTGTCTCTGTTACATTCAACTCACGTTTCCTGCTCAAAATATCTTTCAAAAATTTAGTATAAGTATGCACTTGAGTAATTAAATCAGTGAAAGGCATAGTGATTTGCAAATTTTTAGCTATTTCAAGGAATTTAAGAAAGTGATTATCATTCTTACTCCTAGTTACCCTGTTCGGAAAGGGTAACGGCACCTTTGAGGGAGGAATTGTATGAGTAGCTGAATTTGTTGCTGGAGCTTGCTTCTTTGATGCTTCCTTCTCCCTTGAGACTTCATTCTCCTTTTCTTCAACTACTTCCTCAAGGTCTTCAATAACAACCGAACTAGTCTTCTTCGTCCCATTTGCAGCCTTGTTAGCATCATCATGAGGCATTCTAGGACCTTTAGTAAGTACCGCTCCTTGTTGCAATGGAATTACAATGATCACGAGGTGGATTGCTTGATGAAGCATTTGATGGAGCAGGTTGAGGAGGAAGTTGGCCTTGTTGCCTTTGAGCTGATGATTGAGCAATTTGTGCTACTTGAGTCTCCAATTGTCGATTGTGGGCCTGCATAGCTTCCATGGCTTTCTGCATCTGCATCATCATGTTCTTCAGTTCTGAAATCTCATTGCTAGTTGGCTGTGGAGGTGCTGGGAGTGGTGCTGGAGGTGGTAGTCTACTGAAACCCGGTGGTTGAGGTGGAGCAAACCGTTGAATCTGTTGTTGTTGCTGTGGTGCAAAATGTGGCTGCTGCTGCGGATTTTGAACATTGCTAGTATTCTTGTAGGAGAAGTATGGATGATCTTTCCAACTAGGATTGTATGTGTTGAAAAATGGGTTATTCTTGTAAGCTTGAAATGCACATACTTGCTCCATAGAACTATGACATGCTTGCATACTATGCCCAAAAGAACCACATAAATCACAAAAGACATGTAGCTCCCGAATGTGCAGCCATTCCAGCTATCGTCATTGGATTGGAGGATGGTGTGTTGATCTTGTCTAGCTTCTCATGAATTGCATTGATTTGTGAAGCCAAACTCTCATACTTGTCATCTATCACATGTTTTCCTCCTCTCTTAGCATGTCCTCTAGGATTACCAAATTGAGAATTATGAATGGCAATCTCCTCAATTAAATCATAGGCAGCATTGACTTCTTGGTTCATAAATCGACCACTAGCAGCAGAATCAAGCAAAGTTCTACTCTCATTACCCAAGCCATTATAGAATGATTGCACTAAAAACCACTTCTCAAGTCCATGATGAGGGCACATTCTCAATAAATCCTTAAATCTCTCCCATGCATCATAAAGAGTTTCATCTGTTTCTTGGTTAAACGTAATTTGACTCCTAAGTTGTGCGGTTCTCTCTGGAGGATAGTACTTCCTTTGAAAAGCAAGAGTCAAATCATCCCAACTATTAATAGTATCCATGTTCAAACCATTCAACCAAGATCGAGCTTTCTCCTTTAATGAAAATGGAAACATCATACGTCGTATGTAATCTTGAGATACGCCAGCTTGCTTGATTGTATTGCAGTACTGAATGAAGTTATTCAAATGTAAGTTCGGATCTTCCTTCATTGTGCCTGCAAACTGATTCCTTTAAACCATGTTCGCCAAAGCTGGCTTCAATTCGAAATTCAAGGCCTCTATGTCAGGAACTCGGTATCCACCTCCCACTGTTGCAGAACTCAGCTGAGAATAGTCTTTTAAGGACCTTGCTGGTGGTGGCGGCGGCAGCGGTGCATCATTCCGTGGTGGGTTGTTCTCGTTGAACTGTGATCCTGACATCTCTTCTTTATCTGAACTATCTTAAATGTTCAACTCAGCAAATAATTGTGTCAAATCAACCAGTGTTCATTCGGAAAGAATGGCTCTTCGTGATCTCCACTTCCTTCTACGACTCCTCTTATGCAATGATCTTTCCGGTTCAGGGTCAATCCAAACCGGCATACAACCTAATACCTGCATACAATCGAAACTTCGAAACCGAAATGAGAAATACCTCAAAGAACGTGAAGGTTCCTTGAGGTGAGAAAATAAAACCGAAAATAAAAACAAGAAAAAACTTTAAACCCGACTAATAGAATTAAAAATTGCCTCCCCGGCAACGGCGCAAAAAATTTGAACAGGCTATCGCGCACTTGTCAAAAATAACCGAACGACTCTAACTAATATAGTTAGGGAAGTAGGGATCGAATCCTCAGGGAAGCTATTAAATTCTACTAATTCTAAAAAGCCTAAAGTGTGTAAAGGGCCTTGGTGGAAATTTCGGTAAATGACTACTAAAACTAAGAAGACAAAAAATGAAACTAAGGAAATAATGGGAAATTATTGATTAAACTCTATTAATGGAAACGTAGGGCTATCGGTTCACTATGATCAATCAACAAACTCAATTAACGCTCACTAATCAATTCATTGGCAATTCATTGAAAAGCATAAGGAAAGAGATTACCAAAATAATGATTGAATTGCATTAATCGAAAGCTTGAATTGTTGAACAAAGTAATCAATTAGAATTCTAGAGAGAATAATGAATTTTGGATTCATAGGGCTAAAAATATGATAAAAAAAACTAGTTAGGGTCGTGCCCCCTTTACATAGATTATATATAGTAATTAGGTTTTATTAAAATAAAACCCACGAAATAAAACCGCAAAGAAAAGCCGAACGGATCAAAATCCGCTTCACCTGCACCCGCATAGGTCAAATCCAGTTTGTTCCCTGCGCCCGCATGGTGAATATTGAGTGCGTTCTGATGCTTCTGATCTATGTTGCGGGCGCATAGGTGAAATGGGGATTAAAGGGCTGCGCCCGCATGAACTAAGTTGAGCAACTTTTTGACGATCTTGATTATTTCTTCGCTCGATTCTTCGAATCTCGTTCGTGACTTTTCGTGACTTGGCACGCATCCTGAGGCAAGTGCTTTTTGACTCGTTTTAGCCTCCAATGACTTCATAACTCTGTAACATATAAAACAAAACCAAAAACCACGCGTAACAACCGAAAGAGTATAAAATAACCGAAAAAGGTTCTAAAAGTCAACTAAAGATACTAAAACCGATCCATAACATAACTTAACATTGAAAGACAATATTTAATCAAAACAAAGCCACAAACTTAACTATTTAGCACAAGAATCCTCCTTCCATTTTAATAATATAGTATAGACTTTTAATTTTTTCAGCAAATTTTGGAACATTAACATTATTTGTGATAAGAAAACATTTTGGTGGATTAACATTATTAATCAATCATTAATCATTGTTTCTTATTTATTTATTTTTCATTTGATTTTAGGGCTTGTTTACTTCAGCTTAAAATCAGTTCAATTCAGTTCAGTTCCGTTCTATTCAGTTCAGTTCAGCTCTTCTTTTATTTTGCTACTCATTAATCCTTCATAGAAAACGTTCAGTTCAGTTCACCTATTTTCAGTTGTAGTTCAACATTATCATATGCATGCACCATTTGTTCCTGCCTCAAAACTTATGTTTGAGCGAGACTTGTTGATAAGTCCTTAGAAGCTCCTGACCATCCTACAAAAATGACCAGAGTGAGATTTCCGAGGGTTTTCCAGAAAACGCCCCTCTAGTCCTTAAATTAATATGTTGAAAAAATTGTACCCCTAATTTTGGGAATATGTCATAATTACCAGGAAAAATATACCTTTAAATGAGGTAATAATATCATACTTATAGTATGAAAGAACAATGGTCAAATCACTAAGATTATGAAACGTGTCGTAATCATATATGCTAATGTAATCATGTATGTTAGTGTTTTACACCGACATGGGACAATATAGTAATTTCCACAAATATTGGGCTTAGATCCTAGACTTTGCCCAAATAAGATCTTAACACACCTTAGCCTCTATCCTTATCAAATTATCTTTAAAATTGCACTTTAATGATACGGCCCACTTTTAGCTTAGTACGAACAAACCTCCAAATGTTTGAAACAACTTTTTTGAAAATATACAATGATGTTAGGAAACAGAGTGTTAATCAAATTATCAATTCTAACAATGAATTATTAAGACATTGATTGTCCATTTGTGCTTGCATATGATATCTTGAACTTGAAAGTTGAATGGCAGGGTTGTAGATAGGGAGACACCTATAGTTTTCAAATCAAGTTTCCAAAAAATTTTACACAAAGTTTTTTAATTTGTTTTTCTAAGTGTTCAATTCTTTCAAACATCGAAATTCTAATTCCTAGAATGTTCTAACGTAGAAGTATATAAGTTTGTGTAGCAAGTTGAAAACCACTTAATCATTCATATCTTTTTTCTTAGTTAATTTATGGAGAGGGGGGGAGAAGTGTATTAGCGGAAGCATAAAAAAAAAATTCATACTGACTTTAAACTTTGAGATTAATGTACACACTACACTTAACCCTAATAATAACACTCATAATTGTCATTTATAGGGCTAGCAAATGATGACATGACTCGATAACCTGACCTGAACCTAATCTGAAATTTTACGGTTAGAGTTGAGATTTTTGACCCGAAAATTTAAATGGGTCAATACGAACCCGACTTGAAATTAAATGGGTTAGGTTTATATTAAAATTTTCAACCTGAAAATAATCCGAACTTGACCTGATGATTGGCCCTTTAGAGTATTTTACAAATTGGGCCTTATGATTTTTTAGCCCAACCATTTCTACATCCAACTATAAATACTACTCTGTAAAACCTAAGACCTCATTTTCTCTGCACAATCTCAATCACTCTGTTGGGCTTCATCATTTCAATACAAGGCAAACCTAAGACCTCACTTCCATTAATTTTTGTCATTAATTCATTTATACCTTTTGATATTTTCTAAGACTAACGTATAACTTGTTTTTATTTATACTTCCTTAATTATTTTTCAATTTTATTTTTTCTTTTTGTTGTTGATTTCTAATTTTATTTTCTTCTGAATACTTGTGTGGAGGGAAGAGATACTGCTATTGAATCTTGAGTAAGAGGTTGATGATACTTGAAATCAAAATGTGTGCATCGGGTGGTTTTTATATAAACAAAATCATTTAAGTTTATGTAATTTAGATTTCCGCTTAGTTCGATTTGTACTTTTATGGTATTAGACTTTAAAGTTGAACTTGTTTAAGACTTGGCTTGGTTTGTAATTTGATGGTTGTACTGTGTTTTTCTCTACGGTTTCACACTTTACTCTTGAAATTCGTCATTTTGAAATCAGTTTCAGGTCAAAGCAGGTTAGGTTCTGGTCAACCCGAACCCAAACCAAATCAGGCTAGGTTTAAAAAATTGACCCGAAAAGTTAAACAGATTAGGTTCAGGTTTGGATTGCATGACCCGAACCTGAAAGTGATACGACCTGATTTGTTTGCCACCCCTAGTCATATATATAGGCTTACATACATACTAATCACTCATAAACCTAACAAACATAAATCCACCAGTTGTTATATCATGCTCCTAGCAGTATATACCAAAATATACTCCCCTTTAAATTCAGCATATATATATATATCTTTTTTTTCCAACTAATCTCATAATTTCTCATTCAATTTTCTCTCTCATCTCTATTATTCTCTTTCTCTGATTTTTAAGAATAGAAGATAATGATAGAAGCATTTAAATTGTAAATCGATTTCAAGCATAATTTGAAGATGATTATTAAAAAATAGGTATGTGTATTTCAATTAAGATTATTGTAATATAATAAGTGAATGTTTTGTTTGATATTACTCCATTTAACGTAACTTTGATTATTTACAATGCAATATTCATTTTTGCATGCATACACTGAACATCTGTTCAACTAATATCAAAACTAATTTTCTGTTTTCAGATTTCAATAATATACATTTTTTGCAATGTAATATTCGTTTTGTTCAATGTAGTATTCATTTTCTTGAATGAAATATTCACTCTCTTCAACGTATACTGACACATTTATTTTATATAATGAAATATTCATTATTAACTAAGGAATCTTGTTGTCTAAAACATAAATATTACATTTAACATTCAATACTTATAAGTAATATTTGTATTTTGAAAGTTTACAACATTGAATTACGCATGATGATTATAATGGGAAGCAAAAGATATATTATGCCTTATTGTAATGAATATTAACGGTTTTGAATATTTTTATAGGTGCAAAGATGAAACATGCATGTGAACAAATGGTAGATAAAAGATGAGGAGAATTAAACTAAGTTTAAGATAATAATTGAATATTACGCATCAAGAACTGAATATAACATATATTGAGATAAATATTATTCATTGGATGATGAATATTACATTTTTGCTTCTAAATAAAGATAAACTAGTTCAAAGGTTAAGCAAATGAATATTACTCTATATAGAGTGAATATTACTCACAAATGTGTATATTACTCATCAAGAGCTGGAAATTTCATATATAAACTAATTAGATTACATTATTTGTAATATCACTCATTGAACTATGAATTTTATGTATCGGAAATAATAATCATGTATTGAACACATAATATTATCATTGTAAAATGAGTATCACAAACTCACTCTTATTAGCGCAAGTTTGAGGATATTAAATAGTAGTAATTCCAAAATAAAGATTTATAGTTTTAGTTATGAACATTTCATGTTCAAATTTGAATATTAACATTTTTTACCCGATTTAGTTCTATGATATTAACATAAGACAAGTTTAATTAATAAATGTTGAATATATTGCTTAGAAACATTATTTATTCGAAAATCATATTACACTCTACAAAGTAAATATTACCCTTTGTGAAATGAATATTACACCTCAACACACAGTGTTTGCATCACATGCGCCCAGGACTATATTACGATTTGTACTCCCGAGAGCACATAATAATTAGCCTAAACCCACGACTCTATCCCACTAACATATAGTCTACACTGAAAATACTTAAATGTTCATTTAAGAAAATGAGCATTTAAATCAACGGTAATCAAGAGGCAAAAAAGACATTCAAAATAGTTTTTATATTTATATGTATTTTACACAACAAAAACTAATATCCCTAACAATAACATAGCAACTAACTCATATTTGAAACGCATCCAACATTTTCAACTTCATGCCAACGTCACCAGTGACGTTGTATTCTAAAGAAAATCATACAGCATGCAAACTATGACTATCCATAGTACATTATTTTATTCTACTCTACCAAATAAATCACATTATAAAAACCCTCACAAACCCCTCCTCAAAAACACATTAAACAAAAACTAATCAATTCTCTTTTTTTAACACAACAAAATTATTATTAAGTTCAAACAAAAAAAATGGCAGCAAATAACGAAGCAGTATTGTTGGATTTTTGGCCAAGCCCATTTGGTGTGAGATTGAGAATAGCCTTAGCTGAAAAAGAAGTGAGTTATGAATACAAAGAGGAAGATTTGTGGAATAAGAGTGAATTGTTACTTAAAATGAATCCAGTTCATAAGAAAATCCCAGTTTTTATTCATAATGATAAACCTATTTGTGAGTCGCTTATTGCTCTTCAATATATAGATGAGGTTTGGTCTAATAAAGCGCCGTTGTTGCCCTCTGATCCGTATCAAAGGGCTCAGGCTCGTTTTTGGGCTGATTTTATTGAGAAGAAGGTAACTACTCGGTATTTTATTATTATTATTATTATTATTATTATTATTGGTGCTTCTCAAATCATTTTTAGAGTACATGTACATATATATGTATATATTTATTTTTTCAACTGAATGATCTACATGAATAGTATACTTAGCTCAAACCCTGGATCTTATATATTAGGCCAAGAAGGAGTAGATATTTGTGTGTCTTTTTTTTTTAATATATATATATATAATTTGAAGCTTGAATTTGAAATTTCAAAACTAATCACACACTTTAATTTTTAATGCGGACTAATGGAACAAGCAAACAAGACCAATAATTGAAGGGGTGAGTGTGCGCAACAATTGACTTTATTACTTGGGCAAAACAATGGTTTGAGTAATGATAATCGTTGGTGTTGGTGAAGCCTGATCAATAGGCCAAACATAACAAATTTGTTTTCAATTCTTAAAATCAATTTCAAAATATTAGGCCAAGCAAAACTATATTTCTCAACTGTTTTTAGAGAAACAGTTTCTACAAAAACACATCTTAGAAGCAGAAATAATTTTTAGAAACTTGACCAAACACACCCTTATTTTTGCTGAACTGAACTTATCTTTACCGAAAATGAGTAAAAATAAGACGAGTAGAACAGGGCCTTATTTTTAAGATTAATTTTTTGATTTATAATATTACGATTTATTTTTATTTTTTAATTAAATAATATATATATATTCACTTTTAAAATAAAATAATTATTACTACTAATACTGAAGCAACAGCAATAATGGAGTTTTCTAAAATAAATTTTTCTATATTTTTGAGCATGCTTGATGAAAAGTGGGATGGAGTTTTGAAGTAATGAAGATAGGAAATATGTTGAAGGTAGTTAGATGACTTAGATCTGATATTATTGTTAAAATAATGAATATTCGATAGGTAGTAAGTAGTTCATACGTAGAAGTTAGATGGGTGGGATGTTAATTTTCAAGTGGTATGTGAAATTATTATTTTTGAGAATGGAGGCAAGATGAATTAATTTTTGTATGTAATGAAGAATTAAAAACACGGTTTTTTCACGGGTATCCTTGAACTTTTGCGAAATGCATGAGGTACCCCATTGTTTTAGGAATGCACTGTATGCCGTTGAACATATGACTAAGTACACATGGTACCCTTATTTTGTTAAATTTTATTTAATTAAAAAATTTTATTTAATTAAAAAATTTTAATCCAATTAACTACTAATTATACTAACTTGAACTAATTAATTATTAAATTAGTTAAACTAATCTCAACAACTACCACTCCCCATCTCCACCCAATTCACCATCATTGGCTTACCACTCATGATGCGTATTTTGAGGGGTTTTCAAGAATCAAACCAATCAAAATAAGCTAAGGGCTCAACTTGTTGGAAAACTATGATGATGGTGATGATTTTATGATGGATATGCATAGAATTTTGATGAGTTATGGTGGTATTATAATATAATATGAATGGATTCAATTAATAACAAATGATATGACTTTCAATCGCAATTGAAAGACTTTGAAATTTGAATCTCGGTCAAGATTCATGCATAACATGCAACTTTAATAAAGTTTCGTTCACAAAATTTTTTTCTCCAAAACACAATATACTTTTTTCATTAATCAACTAAGGAATATTTATAGGCAAATATCTTTTGCCTTTAGGCCTAATGAAGGAAGCTAAAAATCAGAAAACAAAATAATAAACACGTCCTAAAACAAATCCTAACTATACTTAGACTTCAAGCAAAAGAAACCTGACTAAAAACTAATTTCTAATTTGGCAGCCGAACAAAAAGCTGGATAAAACATTATCTTTCGTATTTTTCTAAATATATGAAATATTTTTCCTTGAAAGTAGATTCAATAAGATTTTCAACTCATATTCACAAGCCTTCTAATTCAAAGCCAACTGTCAACGACAAATCTTCAAAGTCAAACAAATCGCACTGCTCCGAAACTGAAATTCTAACTTTAGAAGCTCTAAGAAATGTTCTTGAATCTTTTAATCAAGAAACCCTCAAGAACGTGATCATAAATATTGCAAACAAAGTATAACTAAAAAATATGGAAAATAAAAGCACTTAAAAGCAATTTAAAGCCTGTAATGAGAAAACCCCCGAAATTACGATAGGGAAAAACCCATAAGCAAAACCACCAAGAACCTGAATGTGAATGACAACCTTATATTCACATCGAATCACCACCTAGACAGTCACCATCAAAATCTAAGCCATTGACTTTCGTCGCCACCTAAATTAAACCCCCATCACAAAACCACCCAACCGCGACCTCTCTCTTTGGCTCGCCACCCAAACTAAACCACCACCACCACCACCACATAGCACCCAAATTAAACCACTAAGTAACTTGTAGCTTCCCCTCCCCTTTGTCGTCAACGTTACTACCAATAGCCCCAGCACCATCAACCTAACATGCGTGCATTCGAAACCATCGTTGACGAATTCATGCTTCCTAATTCTCACGAATGAAAGTTATTTGTCTTTATTGAGTTAGGGTTTCAAGATGGTTTTGGCTTAGGTTGATTTCGATAAGGTTGTGGTGTTGGTGGCTGATTTGATTTAGGTTGATTTCGAGATGTTTTGTGGCTGGTTTGGCTTGGATTTGTGGTGATTTCGGGGTTGTTTCGGCTAATTTCAAAAGTGGGTTTGAATCTTGATGGTGGCAGCGGTGGTGGCGACTAGGTGGAGATGGCAAGGCTAGTTTCAAGTGCGGCGATGACAAAGTGATAGTGACAGTGGTGGTTGTGACTGGGTGGAGGTAGTGTTGAATTAGGTGGAGATGGGAGAGGGTAAAGTTAATTTAATTTAAGTAATTTTCATTAATTAGCTTAAGTGAGTATAATTAATAGTTAAGTAGATTTTATTTCTTAATTTAAGGCCATTAAACAAAATTTAGCAAAATAAGAGTACCTCGTTTATTTAATCAAATGTTCAAGGGCATACGGTGTATTTTTAAAAACAATGGGATATTCCATGCATTTCGCAAAAGTTTGGGATGCTATGTGAAAAGGCCGTTAAAAATATATAAGTTCAAAGTAACGGATAGTAGGGGTGAAAGTTCGGTGTGCAGTTTGGACTTTGGCCAACTCCAAATCTAAACCATTATATTTCGGTCTTTGATTTTTCACTCCAATTCAATCCAATCCAAATTATGTTACAGTCCAAACCACACCAGATTACAAAATTTCGGTCTTCTACTTTTGATTCCAAATCGAACCATAATTTTGTAAACATTTTTTTCTACTTATCTTCCCTCAAATCCTACTTGACTTGTTAAAAGTATATAAACATATATCTATTATTTAAGAATTTAATATACATTAAACAATCTTCATAACATATTAACAAGTGGGTTAGGGTTTTTTTAGGTTCTTTTAGAACTTTGAACTATTGGGCCTTTATAAATAATTGGGCTTAAGGATTCGGGTAGATTGGTGTTCGGTATGCGGTTTGCACCCAAAGTTTAAAACTCCAAACCGACTTCAAATCAAACATCGAAATTTCAAAAAAATTTGCTCCAAACCGCACAAAAATTATTTAAAAAGACCGAATCATATTTTAAAAACAGTTTGGTGCGGTTTGGTTTTCGGTTTTAAACCGAACTAGTTTCACCCCTAACGGATAGCGTTACTGTTGTTAAAAACAAAAGGGAAATGGTATACATAGCCCTTATAAGAAGCTTAAAATGGAAATAAGTAGATCAAGCATTTATTTTCATTTACCATCTCAAATGAAGTGAATTTTATCATGAATTCATAAATTGTTTCCATACATGCCTACATTTGCCTTTTCGCATTTCCTAAGACGCAACTTACAATATTAATATCTCGAGTTTGGTATTATAAAAAATTATAAAAATTATATATTTGAAAAATATACATTGAGACGAATCAATCAAGATCATATGACTATATTTTTCCTTACCTACTAAGCACTAAATTGAGTCAAAGTTGTAACAGGAATAGTGCAAGATATCAATATGTAGAGTAAAAATGTACCGACAGGGTATTTAATTCTTCCTAATGGATATGAATTTTCCAAAACAAAATTCATATTCTATGTGATTTACAATTTCCTATGTTAAGTTTCACATACAATTTCGTTGATGAAATTATGACCTCTTTTTCTATGATCTGCCTCTCTTTCATTATGTTGAAAATTGTTGTCACGTGGAATGTAGGTGTCATCCCAGTTCCCATCACTATTCGCTATTTCCCTGTACGAAATCAATCTAATAGTCGATGCATATGCATTGATGCTTCTTAGCACCAATTTGATGCATAGAATGGTCACGAGAGGAAATCAGGTTGTCAGCTATTGGCCAAATAAATGGCCACCATGAAAAATCAGTAATTGTCTCTATCATCCTAGGAAATTAAATTATAAATTTAGGAGATAGTTCGGAGAAAGTATTCAGCCATAATTTTTTTTGGAATAAGTATTAAGCCTAGGAATAAAGAAAATTTTGACTTAGTGGGAAAAGTTAATACTTGGCTTCATCACAATTATTAATTTATTGGTGACTTCTTTGACCAAATAATAGACTTCGGTCAAAAGATAATTTCAATTTATCACTTACTCTTTCCGTCGCTAAATTAATACATTTGAAATTTTAATACTATTTATAAGATGAAAGAATCATTTAAATTATTTTTAATATATAAAATATAATATTGTCAAATAAAGTGTTGTTTGATTCGTCTCAATGAGTACGATATTAATATTCAATTATTGACATATGTACAAATCAAAATATATCAAACAAAAGGGAGGAAGTAAAGTTTTAGAATTAAGGAAGATTTGAAGAGATACAAAATCGACTTCAGCATTGACCTATATGACTTTATCAATAGATATGAAGATGACTTTAAAAACTATGACTTCAACAACTATGACCCCATCTGAATGCTTTGTGACTTCATTTACCAAGTTAGTTATTTCGTCAAAAGATACATGCAATGTATGACTTAACTTGACTTGAAAACTTAGAAGTATGAAGGGCCTGTTTACGTTAACTTAAAATTAGTTATGTTCCGTTCAATTCAGTTCAGCTCAACTCAGCTCCGTTAAGTTCAGCTCTTCTTTTATTTTGCTACTCATTAATCCTTCATAAAAAATTTCAGTTTAATTCAACTGTTTTCAGCTAAAGTAAACAGGCCCGAAGAACTAGGAGATATACCGGTAAGACTTTAACTTTCACCTATATGACTTCAACATTCTGACACATACTACAGTAAGGTGATTTACCTTCTTTACCCACCTATGGATTAGCTTATTCCAAAACAACTATGCGATTATCATGCACAACTAATGTATTGGCCAACAAAAAATATAACAATTTGACATAAATTAAGGAGAAATAATATAATATCTAATCATTGTACTTTGGGTATTTAACTTTATCGGATGTAGTACTCATTTCAAAATTTGTGAGTACTTTATTTGATTTTACCTTATCCTTTCTTGTCATTAGAATATGTATGTTAGTTTATGACATCTTTAATCATTTACACTAATAAAATGACTCCCTTATGTATTATACTAATACAGATGTACGACACTGGGAAGAGAGTTTGGGCCACCAAAGGCGAAGAACAAGAGACGGCAAAGAAAGAATACATAGAAAACTTGAAAATATTGGAACAAGAGCTAGGAGATAAACCTTACTTTGGAGGAGATACATTCGGGTTTGTTGATGTTGCTCTTGTTCCGTTCTATAGTTGGTTTTATGCCCTTGAATCATTGAGCGACATCAAAATCAAAGAATCTTGCCCAAAGCTCATTGAATGGGCCAAGAGGTGCATCCAAAAGGAAAGTGTGGCTAAGTCTCTTCCTGATGAAAAGAAGATTCTTGAGTTTGTTTTGTGGTTAAAGGAGAAGTTTGGCTTGTAGAGGTTCAATGTATGAGAGTCATGGGTTATTGGATTGGGGTTTGGGTTGGAACATGTGATGGTCTAGGGGTGTTATTGTGTTAGCATGGAGCAAACTAAGAATATAATATCGTTATGGAGTTTGTTTGTTTGTTGTAATAAAATAAAATAAAATAAAATAAAATAAAAAACTACAATAAAGCATCATGTTAAGTGCTTTTGTGTGTATGAAGGAATTGGAGATCGTAAATTGTTAAGTTGTTGTCAATTGATAAAGTTCATACTTTCTCCTCTGCTCTATATTATTCGCAACGTAGGCCATATTGAGAAGTTTCAAATTACTTCTTACGTTGGTTTTTTAAGCCACTTTATATATTCAAGTTACTAAAATACCCTTTATTTACCTTTTTGTATGTTTGTGAACTTAAATACTTTTACTGTTTTAATTTATTTTTACTATCCTTGCCTCCTTAGTGAAACTTGGTCTTTGTAATTGGGCTTGTGTTATTGATTTTTATGGACGGAGGGTAATTACTTCCTCCAAATTATGTAAGTCCAACAACATTTAGAACATCAACCATTATTCAACTTCATTTTTTTTTCTAGGTTCTTTCATTTTCTTCAATGAACCTCAAACCTTTCTATCTTATACGCTTCTTTTACCTTACTTCCATTGCTCTTTCTCTTTAAAGTTTAAACACTATTTTTTTTCTTCTTTTGTGCAACTCTACTTCTTCGATCTTCACCTTTTTTTTTTTTCATTTCGCCCCTAGCTAGGATTTTTAGGATGGTGGGTCACCCTTTATTATCGATCGTCTATAATAGTACATATTTTTTGGTCTAGCTCATAATTGAATTTATTCCATACATTTTTAAAAAATATATTATAGCCAAATAGAAACTCAAGATTTTTAAGAAACCTAATTCTGTCCGTGAGAAGAAAAATTATTCCAAAAAAATTAAATAAGAGAAATTTCTTCACATTACAATCAAGGTAATAGGAGAAGGGTTAAAACAATTAACAATTAATGAATTTTAGTACCAAAAAAACTCGAGCTTAATTAAGTGATATTATTTTTTTAGGTAAGGAATCATACATAGGCGAAAAAATTGGACGCTATAAATAATAAATACACTTATCTATTAAGCACTATGAGCATCAAAACTGAAATGAAATGAAAGTGTATTAAAACCAAGCGTTATAATAATTTGAGGGGAAATGAAAAAAGAAAGGGCTTAAAAACAGCCAAAATGAATAAGAAAATGGGTCTAATTTATAAAAAAAAAAATAATAAGAATAAGAAAGAACTACTACAATCTAGAATTAATGCTTTTGTAGGTAGCATGGATTGATCCTTGGATTAGAGTAAGGAAGACTAACTCCTTTACCACTAAGCCAATGCACTTTATCATATATATAATGGAAATGTTTAATATATATAATGAAGTTTTCTGGACTTTGGTGGTGCACGTGGACCACCATGCCCACACATAGCTCTGCCCCTGCCTATAAGGATCACCGGATTAACACGAAACAACCAATGAGATACAAACCATACAATGGAGAGAACAATTTACTTTGATGATCTTCAAAGTAAATTAAGAAAGAAACTTTGTGATGTATTTATGATATACCCTCAAATTATGTTTGTCTAGAAAACATAGTATGAGGAAAGCAAGTTTGAGAGAATAATTTCTGAAAAATAACTTCTCACATATGAAACAATACAAGTAAGATATATCCTCTTATAAGAATTTTTAATCAAAATAGATTTAAAAGGATGCTTATCTCTTCACAAATATTAAGGCAAAACTACTCCAAACAAAGTACCTCTTTGTTTAATTATTTATATAAGCAAAGCCCATTTATCTATAAATGTTTCAACACGTATTGCAATACTTGTAATTTTGAGTGCCATGCGGACTCCTAGGCAAAAAATGAAAATAGGTATTTAATATTTATAAGGGTATAGATTAATTGTTTGAGAGGATAGAAAGTGGTCCAATTTAAAACAATCAAGTATCATATGTGTACTAAACTAAGTAGGGGTTTGCAAAAAATTCCGTTTTCGAATTTCCGGTCCGGTTTTTTGAAATCCGGAAAAACCGGACCGATTATTCGGTTTTTTAAAACTGGAAAACGGACCGGATACGAATGTATTTTAAAAAATTCGGATCCGGATTTTTAAGGAAAACAAAATCCGATATTCCGGTTTTCCGATCTGGTTTTTTAAGGGTATAAATGTAAGTTTTAAAGAAAATTTTGGTATATAATTCAGAACCGGATGTCCGATCCGGTTTTCCCGGATATCCAAATTTCCAAAATTTCGGTTTTTCCGGAACGGAAACGAATCCAATTTTTTTGGTTCAGAAAATTCGGATATCCGAATTTCCAGATCGAAAAATTTCCAATATCCGGTTTTGCACACCCCTAAAATTAAGGGAACAAAGGTCATTTCTCATTAAAAAAAAGTATACTAAAGATGAAAAAAGAAGCAAAGTTGTGAGTATTGTGTTATGATACAAAATGGCAAAAGCTGCAAGTATTGCGATATAAAGGTAGTAGAAGCAGTAGCGGAGCCAGGATTTGCCACGTGGTGGGTCATTATCACTCATCATATATTTTTTTTACTTAAATCGGGTCTAGTTAGTTTCGAATTGATTTTAATACGAAAAATTTATTTAAAAAATACATTAAGACCAAAAATACAAGACAATCCATAATCAAACAAAATAGTACTTAAAAATCCATCTTACAAGCTGAAATTGCTACTAAAATACATTTTACAAACAAATAGTGCTCTAAACTATTACAATTGTTCAAGACGCGTTTTCATGCTTTGATATCATTCAATAATATCATTCATCTTGACATTGAGAAACAAATTACTTTCAAGAAAAGTAATTAAACAATCATTCAATCATTCTGTAAAAGTGTAAATAAATCATGAAATACTCAATTCAATTATTTGAACTAGTAAACAATAATGACATTAAGTGTATTGGAATATTATTTTTTGAAAACTAAAATACTTATTCTGATTTCTTTACTTTATTTTCAATCAATTAATTTAACTAATCTACACAACAAAACAAGTAAACTCTAAATCTAGAAATGAGAAAATCCGACTAATTTGACTAATCTAACAAACCTGAAAAACTAAAAAAAAAAAAAAAAATCAAGTAAGCAAGAAATGAAGAAAGTAAATAACTAATCTAAATAAACAAGTGATTAGCAAATATGAATTTAATTAAACTGATCTAAATATCTAATCAAACAAAAACAATAAAATTGAAAAAAAAATAATTAATTAATCAAACAACAAAACAAAAATTTAAACTTAAATATCTTAACAAAAATTTAAACTTAAATATCTTAACAAAAATTTAAACTAAGCTGTAAACTTTAAACAGTTAAACGTCTTCACCAGAGAAGGTAAGGAAAAGGCGAACACCCCTACAACAGCTGTGGTGAAGTTGGAGCCGCGAAGCCGTAAAATGGAGCACAACAGGGTCACAAGCACCGCAAATCAACAACAGCGAACACGGGAGACGAAGAAAGTAAAAGACCCTCGGCCAGCCGGCCTCTCGTGTTCACCGGCAGCCACCAAGGTACCAATGGCCAATCGCCGTCACCAAATTACGAAAATTGAGACTTAAGAAAGATGGGAGACAGAGAGAGGTGTGCGTTTTTAGGGTTTTAGGTTTGTTTCAAATTAAAAGAAGGGAGAAACGCGTGTGAAGAAGTTTTTTCTTATATTTCTTGGTAACATGATGACTGCACGTGGCTCCGCCACTGAGTACAAGTCTTTTAAAGTTTAAGGGAAAGTGTTAAAAATATAATCTAGAAAATTTAGAAATGTTTTGTAAAATATCTAACATTAAAAGAAATAGAATATATATCTAGAGATATTAGTAAAAGAATTATCTAGTACAGGTATGTTAAGTCCGCAGCATAAATAGGCATCATGGGTTATATATGAATTAATAAGCTAAGAACCAAGAGCTTGACAAAATAGTGAGAGTATAAAAAGTGTTGTACCGAGACATGAGCTCTCAAGAAAAAAAAAATGATGTAACCAATTAACTATAATCAATGATAATACAAGTTTATTATACAATATTCGGGTCCATCAAACTCCCATGTACGCCCCAAATCCTATTGTACCATTCGGCCATTCCTATTGATCTAGAACTTCATACTAGCCTCACCTATGACGACACAAAAGAAAAATCATGCATACTCTCTTAGTCTTTTTTAATTTGCTATATTTATTTTTTTTGCATATTTCCAGACACAACTTATAAAAATAATATCCCGAGTTTGATATAATGAAAAATTATATTTACGGAAAATATACACCGAAATGAATCAAATAAGATCCCATATGACTATGTTTTTCATTACGTTATTAAATACCAAAATAAGTTAAAGTTACAATGTAAATTGTAACAAAAACCCTAATATATAGATCGAGGGAGTATATACCATGCTAACTATGACTATTAGACTTTTCAACATTTATTATTGTCAAGTATAAATACCTTTCAAACCCACACGGCCACCAAACACATCAAAAAATACGTAGTACTATTTTCAATTCCTTTAACATAATAAAATTATTGTTTTGCTCAAACATAAAATGGCAGCAAATAGTGAAGTGGTATTGTTGGATTTTTGGGCAAGCCCATTTGGGATGAGACTAAGAATAACATTAGCTGAAAAGGGAGTGGATTATGAATACAAAGAGCAAGATTTGTGGAATAAGAGTGAATTGCTACTTAAAATGAACCCAATTCATAAGAAAATTTCGGTTCTTATTCATAACAATAAGCCTGTTTATGAGTCGCTTATTGCGGTTCAATACATTGATGAGGTTTGGTCCGATAAAGCGCCTTTGTTGCCTTCGGATCCTTATCAAAGGGCTCATGCTCGTTTTTGGGCTGATTTTGTTGAGAAGAAGGTAACTATTCTCTTTTAATTATTGTTTTTACAATTTTATTTTTAGAATAGATATATATCTTTTATTCTTTTGCACCTGAATTATCCACATACATGAGTAGTACATTGTGCACAAACGACAAAACTTCTTATACGTTATAACATCAAATGATTTATTAGAATCCATATTGATATTTTTTTTTTATTCCTTGCTCCAAATGCATGTATCAATCATAGGCACCGCCGTAGCAAAAGGGGTCTAAGGAGCCCTACCGCACAAGACCCCAACGTATATAGGGACCTCAAATTTTAAATTTTTATTAATATTATTGCCTATAATATATAAGGTCTAAATATTATTAATATAAAGACCTAATTTATTTATTTTTAGAACAAGACTCCTAAAAATTTTACAACGGCCCTAATCATAGCTAATAAATTAAGGAGATAAAAACAGCTTTCATACTTTCTTTCTTCTTCTTTGTTTTAATATTAAACAGATGTTGATCTTTCACGACTAATGGCAAAACGTTTAAGTGGATTGGTGGAGCAAGCAAACAAAACACATATAAGCAAGGGTTGTATGAGCTCACTATAAAGCAATTGACTTTATAACTCCGTTTTTTTTTTTTTTTTTTTTTTTTTTTTTNNNNTTTTTTTTTTTTTTTTTTTTTCTTCTTCTACATTTATGGTAAAAATTAGCTCATTGGTAAAGAGTCATATGACATTTGTAAAGGAATTTTAGATCTAAACAACCAAATAACAAATAAATCAAATAAAATCTATTTTTCGGTGCTACGATCGTTGCTGAATGCCCTCTTTCACACCGATATATTTGATAGCCTGCAATACGAGAGGGTTTATTGATCTGTTGTAGATGTGAAGATAACCTATGTCTGATTCATCTGGTTGTGGTTGAATAATCGTCCTCCTTCTCAATCCAGCATAAATTTTTACCAAAGAATCAATTTGTACTAGATAAAACTCACAAAACACAAATAACTCATACTCAACTAAAATAAAATCCACCTTAGGGATATATACACAATAAATTCCACCAGAGGGGAACTGAAATTTTGTCACTTTATTGAACATAACAACAAAAAATATAAAGAAATGAAAGAAAAAAGGGCCAAAAAAAGCCAAATTTCTAAAGAAATTTGGCTATTTCCGGCTTAGAAAACCCTAATTTTTATAAACCTTAAGGGCTTAACTCGAGGGTTTATTAACTATTATCGTAAAGATCATAGATAATGGTTTTTCATCATTTTTCTAAAATTCTTTGTTTGTTTTGGTAAGGTGTGAAAATCAATGTTCTCAAGGGTGAAAAACTTATCTTTAAAAAGAAATCTCATTTTCCTTGTGTAGACAAGATATGTCCCATTTTCCTTCATATTCTTTACTCTTCTAATACTCTCCTTACATCCCCCCCTCACCCCCCACACCCCCACCACAAACCACCCAAACCACCAACCCCCCCACAACCCCCCCCAACCCCCCCCCCTCTTTACGATTCCCTTTTTCTCTACATGTTTTTTTTTTCACTAAAACAAACAAAAGAAAATTTCTTTCATAATTATATTTTCCATTGAAATTTTTTTTCTTAGAAAACTATTTTCCATCAAAACAAACGGAGCCTTAATGAACTTAAATATAAAAACCTTGGAGTTAAAATTTGAAAACAAAAATATGGAGGTGATCATGTGTCAACAAATAATAAATATATATATGTTGTTATGGAATAATTATTATAGGATAATTATTGTCATTATGGTTGGATGTCCAAATCTTCATGTCACCTAAACGCTTCATTCCCTATGATTACTTCATATTCCAGAACTTTAGACCTTTCATTCAACTAGCCTTGTATGTATATATATGTGTATTCCTTTGTGTATGACATGAATAAAAATATTCTCTACAATATTCCTCCTCATATTTCTCTACATAATTCCTCCATTTCATAATACGTTATCAGCGCGAGACTCTACCAATAAAATTAGAGCAACCAAATTTCAAGGTAAATTGATTTAAATCATCAAGGTATGTAAAAATTCATTCTAAGAATATACATTATATGAGGTTTACATAATTCCAATAATAGGATATATATATTGGTTTCTACTTTATACTTTGAATTTAGTTTTTCTATAATCTATATAGCAAGATATTATTTGTTAAAATCCATATGTGGAGCGTTCAATTAAATGCAAGAATCCTCATCATGCCCATCCTAATAGAGTTGCACTGTCAACTAAACATGCATTATATGATTTTTCTTTGAGAGAGCGTCAAAGTGTTAAATAGGGATTGTGTCATTACGCGGCTTCATGGCTAATTTAGGGAGACCAAATAAGCAAAAATGGTTGATGGACTAGCTATTTATCTATCTACTCTCTTATATTTGTTATGATGACTAGCGTTAAACTACCATCTTTATAAAAGTAATATTTATATTAATTTGACGAATTTCAATATTTTATATTAATTTACTCATAAAATTTTTTTTTTGACTATTGTTGTATGCCTTAAAAAACTAATCTATAACTTAAATGTCCAAACAAAACCATAATCTATGTGAAGACATATGGCATGGAAAAATACTTGATCACTAATGTGCCATGTGTCCCTCAACTTAACCATATAAATATCATGTCAATCCTTTGTGTTTGGGAGGCTTTAGTATATATTGCTATTGGCTATTGCTAGACTACATTATTCATGGGTAAAAATACCCCTCTCCATCCTCACTAAAGGGGACAGGAGGAGAGAGATGGAAAAAACATACTTTTCACAACACTTAGAGCATTCAGTCCAACTTCTCTCTACTTTCTCTCTCTAAATTATTTATGTTTATTCATTCAAATACTTACTTAGGCATCGGAGGGGGATAAATCCACCAAGGATTTATTCCTTTGTGCAGGTACACAAGGGCGCCAAATCTCTTGCTCGCCAGGCTCACCAGAGACCACGCCACCTTTCACACTCGCCAGCTTGGACACCCATTCACATCGCCAAGTCAACAAGTCAAAGCTTTGTCTGTAGCATTACAGTGTGATCTCCTTAATTAAGAATCCTTTAAGTAGTAAACTTATAATCATTTGTAATCTTACAACATTTGGCGCTGTCTGCGGGGAGACACACTAGTATGGCAGTCAAACTGCAAAAAAAAAAAATAATAAATAAAATAAAATGAAATAAAAATGAAAATAAAAAAATAAAAATAAAAATAAAAATAAAAAAAAGAAAGGAAAAAAGAAAGAAATAGAGAGAAAGTAGAGAGAGAAGCTCGTCATCTTTCATGGAGTTCAACATATTATGGGTCATTACATTTTCATTGTCTTTGAAATCATCTAAGGCAACATGATCAAATTCTTATTTTCTTAGGCACTTTGTACCTCGCCATCTTACATGGCTAGGTACTATTTATCTTCAAATAGTTCGTTGCCTAGGCACTTTGTAACTCGCCATCTTACATGGCTAGGTACTATTTATCTTCAAATAGTTCGTTGCCTAGGCACTTTGTAACTCGCTATCTTACATGGCTAGGTACTATTCATATCTAAATTTCTCGTTGCCTAGGCACTTTGTACCTCGCCATCATACATAGCTAGGTACTATTTATCTTCAAATTGTTCCTTGCCTAGGCACTTTGTACCTCGCCATCTTACATGGCTAGGTACTATTTATCTTCAAATAGTTCGTTGCCTAGGCACTTTGTACCTCGCCATCTTACATGGCTAGGTACTATTTATCTTCAAATTGTTCTTTGCCTAGGCACTTTGTACCTCGCCATCTTACATGGCTAGGTACTATTTATCTTCAAATTGTTCTTTGCCTAGGCAATTTGTACCTCGCCATCTTACATGGCTAGGTACTATTTATCTTCAAATTGTTCTTTGCCTAAGCACTTTGTACCTCACCGTCTTACATGGCTAGGTACTATTTATCTTCAAATTGTTCTTTACCTAGGCACTTTGTACCTCGCCATCTTACATGGCTAGGTACTATTTATCTTCAAATTGTTCTTTGCCTAGGCACTTTGTACCTTGCCATCTTACATGGCTAGGTACCATTTATCTTCAAATTGTTCTTTGCCTAGGCACTTTGTACCTCGCCATCTTACATGGCTAGGTACTATTTATCTTCAAATTGTTCTTTGCCTAGGCACTTTGTAACTCGCCATCTTACATGGATAGGTACTATTTATCTTCAAATAGTTCATTGCCTAGGCACTTTGTACCTCGCCATCTTACATGGCTAGGTAGTATTCATCTTCAAATTGTTCTTTGCCTAAGAACTTTGTACCTCGCCATCTTACATGGCTAGGTACTATTCATCTTCAAACTCTTATTTGCCAAGGCACTTTGTAGCTTGCCATCTTACATGGCTAGTTACTATTCATCTTCAAACTCTTACATGTCTAGGCACTGCCCTAAAAATGTCTTCATCTTATGTCCTCATAACATATACCTTCGCCCTATTTCATGCCTCGCCACCGTGTCATAAAAGTTAATGTCTGTGACATCTCTCTAGGTTTGTCCAACAACTTTTATATATATATGAAATTGGAATGCACATCACCCTCTACATGTACAAGGTAATTATTTATTTCATGGCTTTCAATTATTTAAAATATTTCTATGTATTATATGAAAGTGTTTGACAACTTCTTGTCTTGTTATTGTCAAAACCTTACTTAAATGCAATATTTGATACATGGTGATGTTAATGCCAATAAAGTACACAAAATTGCATTTCAATGTAAGACCCCAACGACACCAAGTGTCGGGGCATTCCAATATAAGACCCCAACGACACCAAGTGTCGGGGCATTCCAATGTAAGACCCCAACGACACCAAGTGTCGCGGCATTCCAATATAAGACCCCAACGACACCAAGTGTCGGGGCATTCCAATATAAGACCCCAACGACACTAAGTGTCGGGGCATTCCAATGTAAGACCCCAACAACACCAAGTGTCGGGGCATTCTTACGTAAGACCCCAACGGCACCAAGTGTCGGGGCATTCCAATGTAAGACCCCAACGACACCAAGTGTCGGGGCATTCCTATGTAAGACCCCAACGACACCAAGTGTCGGGGCATTCCGATGTAAGATCTCAACGACATCAAATGATGGGGCATCTACATAAGACCTCAACGGCATCATGCCGGGGCATCTACATAAGACCTCAACGGCTCTAATGCCGGGGCAATATATATAAAAAAAAAGAGTTTAAATAAATACCTCAATGGCTTTGAAGCCGAGGCACCACTTAATAAAACCCTAACAAGTAACAAAATTATATGTTGGGGAATCAACTAAAAATAATTAGTAAGACCTCACTCAGCAAATTTGTCGGGGTTTAAGACCTCACTCAGCAAATTTGTCGGGGTTTAAGACCTCACTCAGCAAATTTGTCAAGGTTTAGGGGCAATCAATTCAAGGTAGTTGATTTTTAGTTGCATTTCCAATCAAGGTAGTTGATTTTTACTTGCATTTCTAATAAATGCAAGTAAAAATAAACTTAATAACATTTATTAAACCTTGACAACTTTGGATCAATTAAGAGCTTTAGAAATACCAAAGTTTGGGGGCAATTAACGAAATACCAAAGTTTGAAGGCAATTAACATAGTTAATTTTACTTGGATTTAAATTAAAAATCCAAGTAAAAACAACGTACTCCCTTCAATATACACAAACTTTGGCACTACGTAGTACATTATTTTAGTTTATAATATAACAAGGTGTCTTCACAAGTATCAAGTGCTAAATTACTTTAAAATAAGTTGGTAGGTTTTAAAGAAAAGATCCATATGTTGTCACGCATACCTTGGCGAACTACCATGCCGCCATATATATCTTGTGTCCTCGCCCTCGCCCTCGCCCTCGCCCTCGCCCACTTAAGAAGAGCCATATGTTGTCATGCATACCTTGGCGAACTAACACACCGCCATATATATCTTGTTTCCTCGCCTACTTAAGAAGATTATATATATATATATATATATATATATATATATANATATAATACTATGAATAATGGCATCCACCTGTTAATATGCATGTGTAAATGCATTTATCACTTCCTAATAATATAATTGCCAACTATTATTAAATAGTGTTTTACTTTGATAATATAGGTAACTATTCAATGTATATGATGTCTCTTGTTTAAGTTGATAAAAAATTATATAGGTTGTTTGCACCCCTAAAGCTGCTATATACATATATATATATATATCTAAAACATACTCCGTAGTTATTTAGCATCACCGTCAGTAAAACATTATCACCGGTACATTGTACTCACTCCTCCAAAATGCATGGCCGAAAACAAAGTACCAGCTCGCACATTCGTCTGTTGTACCATGTACTCAAATAGTCAAACTCTCAAAAATCGCCAATTCGTCCACTTTTGGTGTATCTAAATGTCATTTCATTAAAATATATGAGCCTTCCGTCACCAAAGCGGAACGTATTCCATGAAAACTAACTTCAAGATTGAGATGGTCTTAACAGACCACTCCTAAATTAAATTAAAGGGTGTGATAAACCCATGCTATTGGCATAATTCTCATTAGAAATTAAAACAAACAAATGGCGAGGTAATAAGATAGTGGCCTTTTCTAGTTTCGTGACACTTGGGGCACAATGTTTAATTGTATAGTACTCAATGCATATGCATGGCGAGGTGGCGAGAGATTACCTCGTCAAAACACAACTACTTAGTATATTTCCTAGGTTTTTAAATTTACTCTTGCCATCATTGACTAGTAGTCCTATAGGATTATGGGGTTCATAAGGGAACAACTATTCACCAAAGGCACGGAGCTCATTAAGGAAGGAGATAAAGGATCATGAAGGGCAAGTTTTATATTCTTGATATTTAGATCCTAATGACCAACCCATTGACCACAGTTGCAATAGTCAACCTCCACGGCCTAACGCTAAGTTCCTCAATATACCTTCGTTCTCGTTAAAATTTATGTAGAATAGCAAATTTCTTCGGATAATATATCTACAAAAAGTTGAGTTACTAGTTTAACTCAAAACTGCGTATGCTCGCCTACTTCGCACGGTTCTTTAGGAATTTCAAGATGTGAGATACTTCAACAACTGTTGGCGTCATTCCTTTATGGCTCAATTATTTCGACTATCATTACGTAAGTAAATTATACGAGTATATTCTTGAAATATAAACTAGCTACCGAAGTTACTTGCGCTCATTTGATGTGATTGATAGACGAGTAAGAATGACTAGTCCAACTAAGGAGAGAAAATGGGTCGATTAACATACCATCCACATATTAGTGAAAAATGAAAGCTCAACTTCTTTTTCCAACATACGTATGCCAAATTAGCTTAGGCCTCCGTATTCATATAGATAACTATTAGATAAGCAAAGCTTTCTTTACCAAAAAATATAAACTCTAACTCGTGGCGAGGTGCTACCGTTTAGCTGAGCCGACTCACATTACTAAAGTTGCCAAACAATGTATGTTCTAATCACCAATGGCGGGCAACCATGCATCCTTACAACACTAGAGACAACAAAACGGTGAGGCCAAATGTCTACTACCTTAAAAGTCTGCTTAAATATAGGCGACATACCATCACTTAATTAAGTTACTACATCACAAAAATGCAAACTCAAATATCCAAATTCATACAACACTTGGAACAAACTCATATAGTCAACTCTTGAAATTATTTGAGACAATGAGCCTTCACCCTCCTTCCTTCCTAAAAGATAATTTTGAAAAAAAGAAATTAGATTATCCTCGCCTTAAAATGATTACTAACATCGAATGATAAATCATCATCGTCATCGCCGCAAATTCATTCTGGTGACGACAACCAAGTAATGCACCATAGTCATGTTCGATAGCGCCATTATTAATGCCGAGGTGTCGAGCAAGATCAAATATATGCTGACTTAAGTAAATATTAATACGTGTAGAGGCATGGACAAGCATTAAGGTGCCGAGGTACATAAAATACCTGACAAAGAGCCAAGTTGGCGAGCTACATAGTCTCCCACCCGGAAATGAGTCGCCAAGTTGGCGAGCTAACAAAATATATGTATGCCCGCCGATTAATTACTTTATTTCGATACACTATAATACGACATTTCAATTGTAATTACGTAATACTCCACAAAGACCTTACAGTAAGAAGATCGGGTATGGATCGTAAATAATGGCTGAGCTGCTGAATAGCTTAGGCTTCCTCGCCAAGACAATTAATGAACAAGCTAGTAAAGTAAAAACAAGTAATAAATATAAAGAATAAATTACATACATGCTTAAATAATCATGACATCCCCTTTAATTAGTATAACAAAGACATTTGCGCTTAGTTGTACACTTGGAGTTCAGCATGCCATAAAATATCTGTATAAATTATTTGTCAAAATTAGAGGCTTAATTTGATGCATACTCTTTTTGTTACTTAAAATAACCCTTCATGGTCAATGGCTGTGGAGGCTTCAGATGTTAAAAATATGTTCTTATTAGCTGGATTAATTAAAAATCAAAAACTTACACACATGAACTTAAGAACGAGCCTAAATATATGAGTCTTAGACAAAATAAAGGCCCTAAATTTGTGACAGGCGTAATACTGAAAGTAGGCCATAGTGTTAGATCATTAGAGCACAAAAGTGATTTACTCACCCTATATTTGTACCCTAATGAGGGGCAAATGTTGTATGCCTTAAAAAACTAATCTATAACTTAAATGTCCAAACAAAACCATAATCTATGTGAAGACATATAGCTCAATGTCTATGAGACATATGGCATGGAAAAATACTTGATCACTAATGTGCCATGTGTCCCCCAACTTAACCATATTAATATCATGTCAATCCTTTGTGTTTGGGAGGCTTTAGTATATATTGCCATTGGCTATTGAATAATAGACTACATTATTCATGCGTATAAATACCCCTCTCCATCCTCACATAAGGGGACAGGAGGAGAGAGATGGAAAAAACATACTTTTCACAACACTTAGAGCATTCAGTCCAACTTCTCTCTACTTTCTCTCTCTAAATTATTTATGTTTATTCATTCAAATGCTTACTTAGGCATCGGAGGGGGATAAATCCACCAAGGATTTATTCCTTTGTGCAGGTACACAAGGGCGCCAAATCTCTTGCTCGCTAGGCTCACCAGAGACCACGCCACCTTTCACACTCGCCAGCTTGGACGCCCATTTACAACGCCAAGTCAACAAGTCAAAGCTTTGTCTGTAGCATTACTGTGTGATCTCCTTAATTAAGAATCCTTTAAGTAGTAAACTTATAATCATTTGTAATCTTACAACAACTATGAACTATTTAATTTGCAATATCATTAATCAATTATATAATTTTCTCACAAATTAAATTATATGCCGCAATCGTACATCTTCAATTTTTAATTGTTGACATCCACTTGACCACAAAAGATGCTTTCAAGAGTATATGGTCAGCTAATGTGCATAAGTCATTTCTCAAGTGGTACCTATGGTTATAGTCAATATAGTCTTCTACCAAGATTATTCTTAAAACACATATATTCTCTTAATTTCATATGTGTGAGATTATTTTCATGTGAATGTCCATAATATAATCTTGCAAAGCATATGTGCCATGGTCTTCTTCCTATTTAAATTGTGTTTGTAGATCCCTTGCTTTGGTGAATTTTTTTTTCCCTCTCCCCTCTAATACAATGATCATGCATAATATGACTCATAGAATAAAGTTAATTACAATGCCTTTATTACTATTTGCTAATGTCATAATGTGGTGAAGCAATAAAACCTACGAGTATTAGTGATACATTAAGGCATTAAACCTATTTGTTATTGTCTTTAATTACTATTAATTGTATCAAAGTAACGTAACTGTTGAAGTACTAATTACTAAGGGTTCAAATTACTAATTGTTATAGACTTCTAGCATATGAGCAAAGTTTTACCTTTTCTCTCATCTCTACTATTATTCTAAATTTAGATTATTGTGTTACCCCTTAGTTATCATTGTATAAGCATATATATATATATATATTTTATAATGCGTGCTTTTTTATTCTTTAATGGAACTTTTTTGGTGGTATACTTTTTTAGATGGCGCAATATAGTCTATATAAATTGTTGCAAGCAGGTTAATCTTTATTCATGTCTTACATTTGTTCATTGTTTATGTGAAGTATTGTTTTGTGATCCTGATTTTATTTAATTCTTTAAAGATCATGAATACACAAGCCCAATTAGCAGTAAATGGTGAAGATGTGTGTTTAGTTGACAGTGCAACTACTCACACAATACTCAGAAGCAAGAGATATTTCTCTCAATTGAAAATGAAAAGTATAAGTGTGAGTACTATATCTGGTAGTACAAACATTATAGAAGGCTCTGGAAGAGCAAATATATTGATGCCTATGAGAACAAGATTGGAGATTATTGATGCGTTATACTCCCCTAAATCTCAAAGGAATTTATTGAGTTTTAAAGATATTCGTCATAATGGGTATCATATTGAAACAATAAACGAAGGACATGATGAATATCTTCAAATAACAGGTATATCCCAAGGCACCAAACATTTTTTAGAGAAGTTTCCTGCACTTTCTTCTGGTTTATACTACACAAAAAATAAGTGCAATTGAAGCACATGTTATAATAAACCAGAACTTTACTGATGACTTTCTAATTTGGCATGACCGACTAGGCCATCCTGGATCTGTGATGATGCGAAAGATCATTGAAAATTCATGTGGACATTCTTTGAAGAGCCAGCAGATTCTTCAAAATCATCCTTGTATTGCTTGTTCACAAGGCAAGTTAATTATCCGGCCTTCACCAGCTAAAATAAATTATGAATCTATTAATTTTCTGGAAAGAATACAAGGGGATATATGTGGTCCAATACACCCACCATGTGGACCATTCAAATATTTTATGGTTTCGATGCATCGACTAGATGGTCACATGTATCCTTGTTATCAACTCGCAACCTGGCGTTTGCGAGACTGCTTGCCCAATTGATCAGATTACAGGCACATTTTCCTGATTATCCCATCAAGACTATTCGTCTTGATAACACTGGTGAATACACTTCTGAGGTTTTTAATAATTACTGCATGTTAATAGGAATAAGTGTTGAACATCCTGTAGCACATGTTCACACACAAGATGGTCTTGCAGAATCATTAATTAAGCGTCTTCAGTTAATTGCTAGACCATTACTCATGAAATCTAAACTTCCCATTACAGCCTGGGGACATGCTATATTACATGCAGCATCACTTATTCGCATCAGGCCAACAAGTCATCATAAGTTCTCCCCATCACAATTGATTTTGGGTCAGGAACCAAATATCTCCCATCTTAAAAGTTTTGGATGTGCAGTATATGTTCCGATTGCTCCACCTAACGTAGTAAGATGGGTCCTCAAAGGAGGTTAGGAATATCCGTTGGATATGAATCTCCATCAATAATCAAATACTTAGAGCCATCAACAGGGGATTTGTTTACGGCTCGTTTTGCAGATTGTCATTTTGATGAGTCAAATTTTCCAACATTAGGGGGAAAAAACAAACAGTTGGTAAAGGAAATTGACTGGAATGCATTATCATTATCTCATCTTGATCCTCATTCTAAACAATGTGAAATGGAAGTCCAAAAGATAATTCTTTTACAAAAATTAGCAAATCAACTGCCAGACGTATTTTCTGACCCAAAAAAGAGTGGCTAAGTCACATATACCAGCTGTTAATGCTCCTATTAAAATTTCTGTCCCAGAAGGACAGCATCAAGTTGCTAGTGATTCAAAACCCCGCCTGAAGCGCGGTAGACCAATGGGTTCCAAAGATAAAAATCCTCGAAAAAGAAAAGGAGCAATAAATGAAAATGGCCAATTCGAGGAAGTGAAGTATTCACATGGATCTCCAGAAGAGAATGTAGACATGACATAAGATACAGAAGAAATCCAGGTACTAGAAAATGAAGAGATCTCAAAAAATTATGTCATGTCTGGAATAACATGGAACAACATTAAAATCGACGTCGATGATGTTTTTGCATATAATATTGCACTTCATGTCATGAATGATGAAGAGGATCAAGAACCAAAGTCCATGGACCAATGTAGACAAAGAGAGGATTGGCCAAAGTGGAAAGAAGCAATTGATGCCAAATTGAAATCCCTTGAAAAGAGAGAAGTGTTTGGACCAGTAGTCCACACACCTGAAGGTGTGAAACCAGTGGGTTATAAATGGGTTTTTATGCGGAAAAGAAATGAAAAGGGTGAAATCGTGAGATATAAAGCACGACTAGTGGCACAAGGATTCTCACAAAGATCCAGAAACGATTATGAGGAGACATACTCTCCTGTGGTGGATACAACTACTTTTAGATTCTTAATTAGTCTGGCAGTAAAAGAAGGACTTGATTTAAGATTAACGGATGTAGTTGCAGCTTACTTATATGGCCCACTAGATAATGAAATATTCATGAAACTTCCGGAAGGTTTTAAGCTGCAGGAAGCAGCAAGTTCAGGATCTCGAGAACAATATTCTATCAAATTAAATCGATCTTTGTATGGATTAAAACAATCTGGGCGTATGTGGTATAATCGCCTAAGTAAATATTTGTTGAAAGATAATTATAAGAATGACCCGATCTGCCCATGCATTTTTATAAAGAGTTTTTTGGTTAGGTTTTGTCATTGTTGCTGTATATGTTGATGATCTAAATATCATTGAAACTCCTGAAGAGATTTTAGTAACAATGGAATACTTAAAAAAGGAATTTGAAATAAAAGACCTTGGAAGAACGAAATTTTGTTTGGGATTGCAAATAGAGCACCTAAAAGATGGAATCCTTGTGCATCAAACAACCTATACTGATAAGGTGTTGAAAAGGTTTTATTTGGATAAAGCACATCCGTTGACCAGCCCGATGGTAGTAAGATCACTTGATAACGATCCATTTCGTCCTCGGGATAGTAATGAAGAAATCCTTGGTCCTGAAGTACCATACTTAAGTGCAATAGGGGCTTTAATGTACCTTGCTAGTCATACACGACCTGACATATCATTTTCAGTTAATCTATTAGCAAGGTTTAGCTCATGTCTTACTCGAAGGCACTGGAATGGAATTAAGCACATACTTCGTTACCTTCAAGGCGTAAAAGATAAGGGTTTACACTTTCCTAATTTTTCCAAAGAAGAGTTGGTTTTGCAGATGCAGGGTATTTATTTGATCCTCATAATGGTTGATCACAAACTGGATATGTGTTCATATATGGTGGTACAGCAGTCTCTTGGCGCTCAATGAAGCAAACCATTGCAGCTACCTTCTTCAAATCATGTAGAGATTTTGGCGATTCATGAGGCTAGTCGTGAATGCATATGGTTAAGATCTCTAATTCAGCATATACTTGAAGATTGTAGACTGTTATCTGAGAAGCAAGCCCCAACAATTATGTATGAGGATAATGCAGCATGTATTGCACAGCTCAAGGAAGGGTATATAAAAGGTGATCGAATGAAGCACATCTTACCAAAATTTTTCTATACTCATGACCTCCAAAGGAATTGTGACATAAAAGGTCAGAAGGTCTAGTCTGGTGAGAATTTGGCAGATTTGTTCATCAAGGCTCTTCGAACAACAACATTTCAGAAGCTAGTTTGGTAGGGCTCTTTCAAAGAACTTCAATGATGTTTTCATAAGGGGCAGTTAGTGCGCGTTGTACTTGTAATCCCCCGCATTTTTAAGACCTTATATTATATTTTTATACGATTATAATATATAGTTTTATGAATTTCGGAAAATAAAGTCTATTTATATTTTATGGCTTAAAATAATTTATTTTACAAAAGGTTTTATTAGAAATAGTAATTATTTTTAAAGGAGGTTTTGAGTATTTAAATTTAATTTTCAAAAATAGCAAAAATAATTATGGGTTTTATTTTAATTATTTTCGGACCATATTAGGCCCAAAATGGGGTATTTTCGGTTTTCCAAGGCCCATAAATATTTTTATGGCCAAAATTATTTTCTAAATTATTTATTTTAACTACCTAGTTATTTTGTATCTTTTAGTTAGGATAAATTTCAGATTTTACAAAAGATAAACATATCCAAAATTATCCTACACAATTTAGATCTTATCCAAAAAAAAAAAAAAAAAAAAAAATCAAAACTTTATCTTTTCACTTTGATTTGGCCGAAATTCCTTAAGGCCATATACCCTATATATAGCTCTCTGGTTCATCAAATTTTACTCTTTAAAACCCTTTCCAAAAATCAGAAAAAGAAAAAAAAAAAAAAAACCGCAGCCCAAAAACCGCAGCTAAGTACACAAACAGAAAAAAAATAAAATTGCAGTTATCCTCTTCGTGGAACCAACTTTGAGCCACCACCACAACCACCACACTTCACATCTGCCGCCACAACCACCACCACGTGACAGCCCTTGCTGCACTCTACCACCAGGTACCAAGATCCGCCACCCATGCAGCCACCAAGGTGGCCAAAAACCACCTCAAAGTAGCCCACTCACCATGGTTTTCGAAAATAAGAAAAAGAGAGAAAAAAATTATTTTTCCTTCCAAATTATTTTTAAAAAAATCGAAAAAGTGTTTCCCTAATGTTTTTCAGTAAATAAAAAGTGTTTTGATGTTTTCAAATTATTTTTAAAAATTAGTTTGGTAATTTTTATTTAATAGATTAGTTTATGTCAAAAATTGGATTTTTAATAAAACAAATCATAGAAATTATAAATAATCGAAATTTATGCACGAAAAATTATTTTAGAGGCTGTATATTAGTTATATAATGTTCATATGAGGTTAGTCGAATTTCTAATGGCCTTTTTGTATTTTAATGCAAGGAGGAGAATTTTCCGAAGAGCAGTTTTAATTAAGAAGGAAATTTAGCGAGCAAGGTATGTGCGACATATCAAAGACCTAATAGCATGAAAACTTAGGTTTAGTATTATAGTATGTCGTGTTAAATTATTGGAGCAAGAAAACGATCATGCAAGCCCCCATGAATTTTATAGTGTTGAACCGAAAATCTGCTGGTTTATGTGTAAAATTTGTTATATGAGGTTAAAGTGTTGAAGTATGCTCGTAAAAATTATTTTAGACTTATTGTGATGTATGTGAAGTTGTGTTAAATTCTCGTACTTTAACATGAAGTATAGCATGGTCAAATAATTTTATTAGTCAGTTTTCAGTTTTGCGGTTTTTACCGAAAAATATTGTTTCAGAAGGTCTAAAGGTCGAATCTGACTATGAGATTATTTTTAATGTATTCCAGAAGCATAATATGAGTTTATAGAGTTGGTTTCGTCATTAAAAGGTTTTCCAATATTTTTAAATAATTTTTAGATTGGTTTTAGACAGATTGGACTGTTTTCAAAAATAAATCTTTTAAAAATATTTAAAACGTGAACTAAGGTTTCTAAAGGTTGTTACTGGTTAATAGGAGAATAAAAGGAATTATAAAATGGGTTTCACGACCTAGAGAATTTATTAGGTAATTAGCTTGGATTTTTAATTGTTTTATCGCTAGTTTTAGGGTTTCTAGTTTAAAATCTACTAAAATTCACATAGACCTTATCTAGCCACGAGATTTGGTTTGAGACTGTATTTTAGGCAGTAAAAGGTTTTGGAAAAGTGTTTTCGAACCTATTTAATTTTTAATAATTATTTTCAGATTTATTTCTATTTCTATTGCCTAGTTTTAAAACAAATGTTTTTCAAAAAATAAATTTCTAAGAATAGAAGTTTCTAAAAACGTTTTCGAAGGTCAATTACTATTAATGGAAGGTTACTAAAAGAGGAAAGAGTCATTAACAAGTGTTGGTTAAGTGTTTGAGGGTTTCTGTGTTGTTTATGTATGTTTCGAAGTCTGACGGTGAATGTTTGACTTTTCGGTTGTGTTTTAAGTTATGTTTGAATTCTGGACAGTAGCTATATGAAGCTTTAATATGAGGGTTAAGAGTCTAAAATGACATGTTTAAGTGTTTTGAAGTTTGTTCATGAGTTGTAATGCTTCTATGCATGTTTTGAGCAAGTTTTGACCATAAGAGTCATGTTTACAAGACAAGTCAAAGTTAAATGCTTATTAAGTCAAAGTTAAATAAAGTCAAGTAAAGCAAAGTTAAGTAAGCAATTATGAGTAAGTTATTTTTAAAGGAACGTGAGTACTCATTCAGGCCAAATGAGGTTACCATACGGGGGAGGTATGTATTGCCTTAACGCTGTACTTCCATAGTGGAGTGTGACGATGCTTCACTGTTTAGTTCTGGAATTCCAAAAGAGTTAAAGAGTTAAGTTTGGACATGGGGTGGATGGAGACCATGTACCACTGTTTTTGAAAGACTAGCTATCTTTCTGTTAGAGTTCGGATTGTACGGGGAGCGCTACCTACTTGGTTGACGACCGTCTTTCCAAAGAGCCCGTTCACGTTTCCTATATCCTTTTCGAAGCAAGAAGTTATAATCAAGATGAAGAATTTTGAACTTATGAGTCATGAGTCTTAAAATGGAGTGAGAGTCTTGTTATGTGTATTTTGTATGCTATGTGTGTGTCTTCGTGTTGTTATGTTTTTGCTATGTTGTGCATACTCAGCAGTGGTTGCTGACACATATATATTTCCATGTTTTTCTTGTTCTGTTTGCTTGTTAAGCAGAATAAGTGCAGGTTGTTGAGCATATGCATGGTGAAGGGATTTTTCGAGAGGAGTGGATAATATTTGGTAGTTGTTTTGACTTTAGATTTTTCTAGTGGTTTGGAATAAGGGCCGTGATGGTTCCAAGTTGTTAATTTAATGTTTGACTTAGTTGTAAAGACTTCCGCTGTGAGTTGTTTGACTTTTATAAAATGGTTTTAGTAAGGTGTGTTGTTTTACCTTAGCCTTAGCGTTGCAATTAGTTTTCATAATTAGTTGTGACGTGGCGGTAACATGCTCAAGTTCCTCTTGTGTTTATAGGTTTGAGGTAAGTTAGAAAGTGAGGAATTTGGGGGTGTTACAGAGTGGTAGCCAGAGCTATAGGTTTTTCAAAAAAAATGTTTTGAAAATGATCTTCAAAATGTGTTTGCAAACACGGAAGTTTAAAGGACTAGGATTAAAAATTTGAAGTGTGAGAATGGGTAGACTTAGGATGGGCATTCCTGCATTTTGCATTTATGCATGTTTTTAAGTCTTGCTGCACGTTAAGTTGTTTTGTTGCTTGCTTGGGTTTTTTTGTTGGGGTTTTCTTTAGGGATTTACGTTTGCTTTAAACCTGCGGATGTTGTCACCATCGGAATATAGTCTTCATAGGAGAGTTTATGATGATGCTAAGAGTTACTGTGATCGAATTGAGAGTTGGTGCAATTTCATGTACAATATGGGGATCCCAGGATCGAATTTACAAGCTTCAGTGATATGGTTGTTTATTAGGAATCTGCCAGATAGAAACCCTTATGTTGGGCTGAAGACTAAGTATCAGGATGTACTTCATGAGGATAGGACTCCAAATGTGGAGAAGTTTTCTGCAAGTGGGAAATGGTTGCCTGCAGTGGACTTTGTAAGAAGGGAAATAGAGCTAGCAGATAGGATTCATGAGTGGTTGACTGAGCCTCCAAGCCCACAGCATGAGGAAAATGAGACTGAAAATGAAGACCCTGAGGGAAATGGAAATGAGACTGGGAATGAGGAAAATGAAGATGGAAATGAAAATGGAAATGGAAATGAGGAAGATGAGGAAGGAGATCCAGAAGAGGAAGAAGACCCAGAAGAGGAAGAACAAAGTGATGACGATGATTTAGAGATTATTGAAAAGGAAATAGAAGTAATTGTGCTTAGTGACAGTGAAGATGAAGATGGACATGTAGAAGATGGAAGTGGGACTACTTCAGAAGATTTAACTAGAGGCATCAAGAGGGAACGAGAAGAGCCAAGTGAAGGACCAAGAACCAGAGTTAGAAGTCGCCTTGATCATTGAGGAATTTGAAGATTGCTTAGTTCTTTATGTTTAGAGTTGCTTTATTTCTTTTGACGTAATTAGAACTTCCTTAGTTTAAGTTTAAAATTTTTTTTTAAGTTGTTGACGTTTAATTAAACCAAGCGAATAATGGGAATAAATTTTTTTTTTCTTTACATGTCTTCTCTTTTGCTCTTGTTTAGCTTCTTGTTTCTTTTGTTGTGGTTTCATGTTTTGGTGTTGTTGTTGTTAATTTGTTTGCCAAGCTGTTAACTAGTAATAGGGTATTGCACTTTGATGCAATAAGAGTTGAGTGTCTTTAAGTTTGAGGTTTAAGTGTGCGTTTTGTTCAAAAGATGGCAAGGAACAATGGAAATGGAGAAGTTGCTGAATGTTTGCGACAATTGATTGAGTTGTCAAGGACCAATCAGGAGGCTAACCGTAGGAATCAAGACCCTGCTGGGGAGATGTTTAGGGAGATAGCTAGGAGTAAGCCACCGGTTTATAGTGGTACTGAGGACCCTTTAGTGTTGGAGAACTGGATTAGGGAATTCGATAAGATTTTCCAAGCTCTTAAATGTCCGGATGACCTGAAAGTTGCTAATGCTGTATTTTACCTAAGAGAGGAAGCTGATATTTGGTGGTCACAAAGTGACGCAACTATGAGGGCTAGACCTAACTTTGGTTGGGAGATGTTTAAGGAAGTGATTCGCAATAAGTTCTATCCTGCGTTTCTGAAGAAGGAGAAGTCTAGGGAGTTTACTAAGCTTGAGATGGGGGACATGTCGGTGGAACAATATTACCACAAGTTTCTGGAGTTGATGAGGTTTGCCCCGGATATTGTGCCAAATGAGGAGAAGAAGGCATATCATTTTGAACAAGGGTTGACATTGGAGTTGCAATCTCAACTTGCTGGAGAGCACTTCACTACTTTTGATGCGGTGAGAGAGTCAAGGCTGTAAAGGAAGGGAAGAGAAAGGAGCCAAGCCAAGCTAATGGAAACCAAAATAACTTCAATTACTTCAATAAGCGACCTAGGTTTGGTGGACAAAACAATCATAATCAGAGGAATGGAAACCAAAACTTCCAAAGGAATGGGAACACAAACTTTCAGAAGAATGGGAACCCAAATTTCCAGCGGAACGGTAATCTAGGTGGAAAAATGGTAAGGACTGGAGAAAGGGTACATCACTGCACTCTATGCCCAAAGAATCATCCTGGAAAAGACTGTGAGGGAAATCTGGTGACTTGTCGGAACTGTGGCAAGCAAGGACATCGTGCTTATGAGTGTTGGAGTGGAAGCAATAACGGAAACAAGTTTGGAAACCGCTTCAATCAGAATAAGCAAGGAGGAAATTTCGGGAGGCCAATGAACAACAATGGGAGGTTCAATGGTGGAAATGCTGGAGGTAGCAATGGAAGCTTCAATAATCAGAATTACAATAAGGGAGCGAATGCTACAACTAATGCTGGAGGAGCTAATGCTGCAAACAAGAATGTGAATGGTATGAACACTGCTGGAGGACAAGCGAAGGGCAATGCGCCAGGAAAGATGTACAACATGAGCTACCAAGAGGCGGAGGATAATGGAGGAGTGGTAACTGGTACATTCTCTATTAACTCTATACCTGTTAAGACTTTGTTTGATTCCGGAGCTTCATATTCGTTTATATCTGGTAGTGCCATAGCTAGACTTGACTTAGGTAAACCTAGGATGGTGAATATACCGATTGCAATGCCAAATGGTGAGATCGTGACTTGTTCTAAGGTGTATGATGGTGTGAAAATTTTTATCGCTGGATGTGACTTTCCGTCGAGGTTGATTGAATTTGGATTAAAGGAATTGGATGTGATACTAGGAATGGACTGGTTGAGTAAGTATAAGGCTAAGATTGATTGTGAAGCACAGAAGTTGACCTTGAAAAGTCCGAGAGGGGCTATGGTGTCTTATAGGAGGCTACCGAAGACAAAGGACATTAAGATTGTCTC
>PYUH01003998.1:248487-377476 GCA_016808085.1 Suaeda aralocaspica | reverse complement strand
CAGTGAAGCATCGTCCACACTCCCTATGAAGTACAACGTTAAGGCAATACATACCTCCCCCGTATGGTACTCATTTGGCCTGAATGAGTACTCACGTCCTTTAAAAATAACTTACTCATAATTGCTTACTTAACTTTGCTTTACTTGACTTTATTAACTTTGCTTAATAAGCTTTAACTTTGACTTGTCTTGTAAACATGACTCTTAGGGTCAAAACTTGCTCAAAACATGCATAGACATTACAACTCATAACAAACTTCAAACACTTAAACATGTCATTTTAGACTCTTAACCCTGATATTAAAGCTTCATATATACTACGGTCCAGAATTCAAACATACTTAAAACACAACCAAAAGTCAAACATTCACCGTCAGACTTAAAAATCACATAAACACACACAGAACCCCTCAAACACTTAACCAACACTTGTTAATGACTCTTCCTCTTTTTAGAACCTTCTCCATAATAGTCATTGACCTTCGAAAGTTTTTAGAAACTTCTATTCTTAGAATTTATTTGTTTGAAAAACTTTTGTTTTAAAACTAGGCAATAGAAATAGAAATAAATCTGCAAATAATTATTAAAAATTAAATAGGTTCGAAACACTTTTTCTAAACTCTTTTAATGCCTAAAATACAGTCTCAAACCAAATCTCGTGGCTAGATAAGGTCTATTATTTTTAGTAGATTTTAACTAAAAACCAAGACTAGCGATTAAACAATTAAAATCCAAGCTAATTACCTAATAAATTCCTCTAATTCGTTGTGACCCATTTTATAATCCTTTTATTCTCCTATAACCAGTACACACCTTTAGAAACCTTAGTTCACGTTTTAAATATTTTTAAAGACTTATTTTTGAAAACAGTCACAATCTGTCTAAAAACCAATCTAAAAATTATTTAAAAATATTGGTAAACCTTTTAATACGAAACCAACCTATAAACTCATATTATGCTTCTGGAATCCATTAAAAATAATCTTCATAGTCAGATTCGACCTTTAGACCTTCTAAACAATATTTTTCGGTAAATAACAAAAACGCAAAAAACTGACAACTACTAATAAAATTATTTGACCATGTCTAATACTTCATTTTAAAGTACGAGAATTTTAACACAACTTCACATCATTCACAATAAGTCTAAAAATATTGTTTACGCATACTTCAACAATTTACCTCATATACAAATTTACACTAAACCAACAGATTTTCGGTTCAACACTATAAAATTCATGGGGGCTTGCATGATCGTTTTCTTGTCCAATTAATTTTACACGGGACATCCTATAATAACTAAACCTAAGTTTTTCCATGCTATTAGGTCTTTGATATGTCGCACATTACCTTGCCGCCTAAATTTCCTTCTTAATTAAAACTGCTCGAAAATTCTCCTCCTGCATATAAAAATACAAAAAACCATTAGAAATTCGACTAAACCTCATTATGAACATTATAATAATAATACCAGCTCTAAAATAATTTTTCGTGCATAAATTTCGATTAAATTTATATTCTATGATTTGTTTTATTAAAAAATCCATTTTGACCAAATAACTATCGATGATTAAATAAAAATTACCAAAACTATTTTCAAAAAATATTTGAAAACCTCAAAATACGTTTTTATTTACTGAAAAAACATTAGGGAAACATTTTTCGTATTTTTTAAAAATAATTTGGAAGGAAAAATAATTTTTTTTTTCTCTCTTTTTCTTATTTCGAACACCATGGTGGGGTGGTGGCTACTTTGAGGTGTTTTTGGCCACCTTGTGGCTGCATGGGTGGCGGGATCTTGGTATACTGGGGGGAGAGGGCAGCAAGGGCTGCACACGTGGTGGTGGTTGTGGCGCCAGAGTGAAGTGTGGTGGTTTGTGGTTTGGTTGGCTCAAAGTTGGTTCCACCGAAGTAGTAAAACTGGCAGTTTTAATTTTTTTTCTGTTGTGTAACTTAGCTGCGGTTTTTGGGTCTGCAGTTTTTTCTTTTTTTTTTTTTTTTTCTTTTTCGTTCTCTTGGCCAGGGTTTTTTCCGGTCAATTGATGCACCGGGCGCTCTATCTAGGGTATTGGCCCTTCAGGCCATTTCGGGCCCCAAATCCCCGAGTGCAAGTCCCAGTTTTGATTTTTTTTTTATTTTTTTTTTTTGGATAAGATCTAACTTGTGTAGTATATTTTTTGGATATGTTTCTCTTTGTAAATCTGAACTTTATCCTAACTTAAAAGATACAAAATATCTAGGTAGTTAAAATAAATAATTTAGAAAATTAATTTTTGGCCAAAACTATTTATGGCCTTGGAAACCGAAAATACCCCCTTTGGGCCTAATATGTCCGAAATAATTAAAATAAAACCCATAATTATTTTGCTATTTTTGAAATTACAATTTAATACTCACAACCTCCTTTAAAAATACTTACTATTTCTATAAACCTTTTGGTAAAATAATTATTTTAAGCCATAAAATATCAATTACTTTATTTCCCGAAATCATAAACTATATCTTCTATCGTATAAAAATAGAATATAAAGTTTAAAAATGCGGGGCTACATCCTACCCCCCTTAAAGAGTTTCGTCCGAAACTGGAACGAGTAAAAACTCTTCTCGAACACTTCTTTGTAAAACTCTTTCAAAACTTTTTTATAAGTCTTTGTCTTGATGTAAAACTTTTGTCAAACTCTTTTCGTGAACTCCTACGAAACTTTTAATTCGCGCACGTATGAAACTTTTTGTGTCTTGCTTTGGGCTGTATTTTAGTTACATATAACAATCAACTCTACTGTGAAAGGCAAAATTCTATCGTCCTTCTAACCCCCCTTAAAATCGATTACGTCCCCGACTCGACTAACCTCGGCAAACAAATCGGGTACTCTCTTTCATAGCACCTCTGCTCCCAAGTTGCCTCTTCTGTATCTTAGGTCGACCATAAAAACCTAAAATCTTCACTTCCTTATTCCGTGGTTTTCCTCACCTTCGAATCAAGAAGCTTTACAGGTCTTTCTGCAAAAGTCAGAGATTCATCTAGCTCTAGTGGTTTCAGGTTGTAGAACAATGGCTCTTATCGGATGTACCTCTGCCACTGAGAAATCTGAAAACATTATGGACTCGACTCAACGCCGTGGGTAAAGCTAAGCGATATGCCACTGTCCGCAATCCGCTCCAGAATTTCAATACTGTCCAAATTTTAAAAACTTCGGGCTTAACTTTCCCTTCTTTCCAAACCTCTTATACCTTCATAGTGATACTGTTCAACAATACCTTCTCCCACCTTCATATTCTTCAATCTCGTCGTTCTTATCTGCATACCTTTTCTGTCGTCTTGTGGCGTCTTGAATCTTCAAAAAGCTTGAATCAGCCTCCTTGATCACTGTCTCGTGAATAATCCCGGTCCTAATGTCAACCGTCTCACTGATATCCACCACCGTAGCGGGCTGCTTACACTTCCTTCCGTACAAGGCTTCAAACGGTGCCATCCCAATACGCATGGTAACTATTATTTTAGGGAAACTCGAGCATCCAAACTATCCTCCAGTTAACTGAAATTCCAAACCACAGGCTCGCATCATATCTCCAACGTCTGAATCATCCTTCTGTCTGTCCATCCGTCGCTGGATGAAACGCAGTGCTCATCAACAACTTGTTCCCATGCCCTCTTGTAACGCCTTCCGAAGTTCGATAAATCTCGAATCCCGATCCGAACAATATCCTTGGAACTCCATGATATTTCAACCACTTGCTCACATACGCCTAGCCAATTGATCATTTCTAATTATCTTCATTTGAATAAAGGTTGCAGACTTCGTAGTCTATCGACCATCCCCCACATTGATTATTTTTCCGTCCTTGATTTTGGCAAACCGATTACGAAATCCATCGAAATCGAATCCCATTTCCACTCCGAATCTCCAGGTTGAACTTTCCTTGAGGTCTCTGGGGGGGGTGTTCAAACTTCACCTTCTTGACAAGTCAAGACATTTCGAAACAAAAAAAAACTGCCACCTTCCTTCTCATCCTCGCACCAAAACACTTTCTCAAATCCTTATAGAGTTTTTGTCCCTCCGGGATGCACATAATACTTAGTTTATGTCCTCCTCCATCACCTTGTGTTTCATATCCCACACTTTGCGGACACACTCACCTTCCCTTGTACCTTAAACTTCCTCCTCGTGAGTCTGAAAATGTCATCTTTTCCTTCTTTTAACTTCTGCTTTCTCTATCCAACTTAATCTCTCCATCTTATTCTCGAAACTTTCATCGAAAATAGTGGGTTGAATAGTCAAGCACAATCCTCGACCCAACTTTCGCCGGTAGTCGACCCCCCATCTCAAGACTCAATCTACTCATGTCCTTACCACAGTCCGCTCCGGATAACAAAGCCATTTCACACCATGCGAGGCTTTCGCTGGTGACGGCACTACATTTGCCTTTCCCTCGTGATATTGGATGGTTCAAATAGATCCCTTTACAACTCCAACCCGCTCCTTTGTCTCATATTCAACTCCTTTTGCGTAAAGATATACTTCAAAACTTTTGTGATCCTTGAAGACCTCACGTCACTCGTACAAATACTGTCCTCCAAATCTTTAACGTCAAACAATCGCTGCCAACTCCAAATCATGTGTTGGTAATTCACCTCAGACGTCTTCAACTGCCTTGATGCGTAGGCTACACCTTTCCCCTTTGCCTCAAAACACATCCCAATCCATTCTTCGAAGCATCATTGTAACTTCGACCCATCATCTTTAGTTCTGGAATTCCAAAAGAGTTAAAGAGTTAAGTTTGGACATGGGGTGGATGGAGACCATGTACCACTGTTTTTGAAAGACTAGCTATCTTTCTGTTAGAGTTCGGATTGTACGGGGAGCGCTACCTACTTGGTTGACGACTGTCTTTCCAAAGAGCCCGTTCACGTTTCCTATATCCTTTTCGAAGCAAGAAGTTATAATCAAGATGAAGAATTTTGAACTTATGGGTCATGAGTCTTAATTTGGAGTGAGAGTCTTGTTATGTGTATTTTGTATGCTATGTGTGTGTCTTCGTGTTGTTATGGTTTTGCTATGTTGTGCATACTCAGCAGTGGTTGCTGACACATATATATTTCCATGTTTTTCTTGTTCTGTTTGCTTGTTAAGCAGAATAAGTGCAGGTTGTTGAGCATATGCATGGTGAAGGGATTTTTCGAGAGGCGTGGATAATATTTGGTAGTTGTTTTGACTTTAGATTTTTCTAGTGGTTTGGAATAAGGGCCGTGATGGTTCCAAGTTGTTAATTTAATATTTGTCTTAGTTGTAAAGACTTCCGCTGTGAGTTGTTTGACTTTTATAAAATGGTTTTAGTAAGGTGTGTTGTTTTACCTTAGCCTTAGCGTTGCAATTAGTTTTCATAATTAGTTGTGACGTGGCGGTAACATGCTCAAGTTTCTCTTGTGTTTATAGGTTTGAGGTAAGTAGAAAGTGATGAATTTGGGGGTGTTATAGTACTCTTTTCCCTTAACCATGGTTTTTCCCATTATATTTCCTGTTAAGGTGTTTAATGAGGCAGCATCACCCATGCGCATTATAAAATATTGTTTCAAATGTTGGACATCCAAGGGGGAGTGTAATGGAATAATTATTATAGGATAATTATTGTCATTATGGGTGGATGTCCAAATCTTCATGTCACCTAAACTCTTCATTCCCCATGATTACTTCATATTCCAGAACTCTAGACCTTTCATTTAACTAGCCTTATATGTATATAATATGTGTATTACTTCGTGTATGACATGAATAAAAATATTCTCTACAATATTCCTCCTCATATTTCTCTACATAATTCCTCCATTTCATAATATATGTATATATATACTTCCTCCTTCCTCAAATATTATGTCAAAATTGTGAAAAGTCAAAATTTGGTTAACAAAATAATAGATAGTGGTTGTGGACCCGAAGCTTTGGAGGCCCACGTGCCCTTTTTACGGACATTGAATATCTATTAGTTTGCATAGTGTGAGTATGTTTGGTTTTGGGGTGAGTCTAGAAGCTCAAAATCCAAGTAGAGAAGTCGTCACTATGCTCTTTTTGGAAGCTCACGAAACCCCATTAGGTCAAGCCCGAAGGCAAATTGACTCCAATGTTAGGATGATCTCCAGGTCATGGATTTGGGAGCGAGGGTAAAGACAAAGTAGTTCACAATGTCCCCCCCCCCCCTGCGACTTCTACTTGGTCTCATATGTAATTGCATGATTATAATATTGAGTTATAGAAATCATATTTCCGTTTTTACCTAAAACATATAGAAATTTGCTTGACGAGAATAATTAATACACACATTTTTTTAGTAACATGCATTGGGTGATCACATTAGGATTAATCAATATTAATAGGTACCTAAGCCGGCTTTCCAAAAATTTATCTTTACTTTAATGAAAACATGCTTTTCCGGTCTTTTAATTAAACATGAGCTTAAGTGATTAGAAAGCAATAAACAATTAGCATAAAAATCACATAAACAACCTTGATAATATTTCTTCCTAAGTTGATTTTAATTAATGTAGTCAATTCATAATTAATCAATATATAATAAATTTAAATAAACATGCCCAATTTCTAATAAAGCAATTAAATTAAATAAACTAACTCAAAAGAAGATCTCAATGTGTAGATGTTGTTGGTACCGACCTCATTTGAAGTACCTTGCGTGCGGCAGTCAAAACAACGTTTTTTGTTAAATGCTTAATTGAGAACTTAAATTTAAAATAATAATTATAATAATAATGATGAGGCTATCGCACACCTATCAAAAATAAACCAAACGACACTAACTAATGTAGCTAGGGAAGTAAGGATCGAATCCTCAGGGAAGCAATTGAACTCTATTAGTTCTAAAAAGCTTAAACCGTACAAAGGGCCTTGGTCGAGAAATGTTGATTAACTAAATGACTACTAATTAACTACTAATTAATTACGGAAAATGACGAAAATTAAAACTAATAAATGAAGCCTAGGGTCACTCGGGTTACCAAGAACAACTAATAGATTCACTAACAAAGACGTTCAATCTCACAATTATCGTCAAATTAGGGCTCACTAATTCTCTCGAATTTAGACTCCCTCGAAACTCATCTAGCGGCTCTCGCTCATGTCTAGACTAATTCCGCCTATTATTCAGTGGTCTTATTGTGGTATTTTTACCTCTCAGCATCAAATTCGACAATTACCAAAATTACAACTAAACCTGCGCACAATTTAATTGTAAGCGAAAAACCCAATAATAGGAATTCGACTACTAATTGCGGAATTGAAACAACCTAATTTAGTTAGTCCATTAATTAATCAAGGTTTCCCTAACCCTAGAAATTTGACTACAGCTCACTCATGATTATGAAAATTAAAGCAAACATAATTATAAAATTCATAATTGAATTCATGAAGTAATTAATAATTAAACTAATTAACATCAACAATTAACTAAATTAAGTAGACTAAAGAAACTAAAAAGCATAAATTAAACTAAATAAAAAGAATAAAAGTAGAAGAATTACCAAATTGAAGAACAAATTGAGGAACTTGAATTGAATTGAAAATTATTGTTGAGAACAAAAACCCTAATTCCCCAAATTAATTTGAGAGAGAAAAAGTGCTTAAAATAAAACCTAAAAGTCTAATTCTAAATTATGAAAAGCATCAGTTGTTTTGCCTAGAAAGTCGCGCCTTTTGTACCCAAAGTTGGGCTTACAAAGTCTAAGTACGAAGAAAATAAAAGAAGAATAAAAATTCCGGAAAACAGCTGATGCGGGCGCATAGGAGATTTATGCGCCCGCATCAACCTCCCAGAAGCCCTCTACAGGTGACTTTCTATTAAAATGCGGGCGCATAGTAATTTTATGCGGCCGCATAAAGCACTCAGAAGCCTGTTCTTTTCTTTTCTTCTTATTTCTTCATGATTTCTTTGTTACTTGTTTACATAGCTTTTTGGCACGCACTTCCATGCATAAATCATTCTTATCCCGTCCAAGCTTTCCGGCTTTGTTCTGAGCCTCGGTTTCCGTGCCTGAAATTACAAAACACACCAAAACCGAGCATAACAACCGCAAATGATAAAATCAAACTAAAAAGCTCTTATGGCCGGAAATCAATCAAACTTGGCGAAACACTTCAAATTAGCTAAAGAACACCAAGAGCTAAAATAAAGCCAGAATACCACCACTAGGCATAAAATTGACTCGAAACAAAGGAAAAAACACAATAAAAACCGCACATATCAAATTCCCCCAAGCCAAGCCTTTGCTCGTCCCGAGCAAAGATAACGAAATGACTTTCACCCCATAAAAACATATGCATCACAACTCAAGGATCCTTCCGAGTTTACTAAGATCAAAGCAAGTCAAATGCTACACATTCCTAAGCAAAAGTCAAACANTAAGTCAAAAGCTACAGATTCCTAAGCAAAAGTCAAACAAAGCCAACCAAGCAAGTTTAATGAATCGATGACTAGAATAGCTCACGAGTTGTCACTCCACACAATTGAGCATCTAATAATGTAGCTCACCCTCACCACCCAACCATAAGAAAATGAAATGCAAATGCAATAAAGTGTTTTAAATGCAAATTTTGAGGAGCCCAAATCCACACCTCACACCTCATGCAAGTGTTTAAGGGTATACACTCAATCCTAAAGTCGACTCGAAATGCAATTAATACTCTATGACCTTGCCAAAAGACTCTTCCACAATCAACCAAAGCATGCACATGAAGATCAAAGAGGACTTTATAAGCTTGTAACGTAAGGCTAGGGTGAAGGGTAGGATAAATTTGGGATAATGTGGCTGAAAATGCGGGGTATACGCATATAAAACATCAGAGACTCACCAACACATCATACAATAACATCAATGTCTCCCATCATCCGAATCCAACCGAATCAAACCAAACTTTTAGATTTTCATTCACTTCACACCTTTATCTTTATTCAGAGCACAAATATAAACCAAATTCAAGCTTTTCATTCATCTACTTCAATATCAACTTGTTTTTCTTCCCTTTTTTTTCAATTCTTTTTTTCTTTCCTTTTTTTTTCACATCACTTCAGTTTCACGACTCTTAATAGTTGGCCATTAAGACCAAACCATCACACGTACATAACTGGACTCCAAATCACATTTAGAAACCAACACATTGTGTTTTAAAACACAATTCCAGCCATTGGTACGCAGAGCCTTAATGTGAAACTTATAGAACCTCCTATACATCAAAAATTCACAATTTCACCTAATCCTCCAAATACACCATCTCGACAGTCAACAACCACAACAAACCACAACATGACTCCCCCAAGCCAAACTTGGGCATACAATATGTCATCAAACACCGAGGCCAAAAAGGGTTGTAATGCGGTTAAATTTTGTGAGGGATATAGGCTTAAGAAAACACAAGATCAAGGAGAAAAATGTTCAGCATGAAAATCCTAATAATGTATCTGGAAGCTCTAACACAATTGAATGCCTCTTATCATGCGCAACATGCAACAAAACCTCAATTAAAAGTTACTAAAGTCCAAAGGCAAACCCAAGATCATAAATGCACCAGGAAACTAGGCACACATGGAAAGAATACGATTTAATTTAGCCTATAAGATTAAAAGTGGCTCAAATCCTCCCGCTAACACAGTTCAAGTCCAAGACCCAAGCAAGGTTAGACAGAGTTGACAAATACAAGGAATGCTAGCAATTTAAGACTAAGTCATGCCCGGCAAATCACATAAGTAAACTCATCTGAATACAAAAATCATGAAGTTTGAAAAAAATTTAAGCAAATGGGTAAATGAAACGTCAAATAAACGAAAAACCGGGACGAGCAGCTAGCCAATCACAATAAGAATTTTCTTTTTAAAGCTGAACTACATTAAGCTAGGAAAGTAGTACATTTTTTTTTTGGTTACATGTAAACTCCCGGCCTTAAGGGACTGTACAAACCATGTAACGGTCCTACAAAAGCAGTAAAAACTACACTAGAAAGCAATAAAACCTATACTAAGAAACCAAATAAAACATACCTCCCCCAAGCCGGACTCAGCAATGTCCTCAGTGCTGAAGGGAGTAAAGTAAGAGGGAAAAGAGACGGTGCAGGGGTTTAGGGAGTCATAGGGGTATAAAATGATATATATGGGTAAGAGGAAGAAGTTGTGCAAGAAAAAGAAAGAGGCATGGGCGGTAAATGCCATTACAAGTAGCATACACGGATTGAGATTAAAAAAAATCTGGAATTCTGGAGGTCTGATGCGGGCGCATAAACTTCCCATGCGTCCGCATCAACCATCTTCACTAAATTTTCTGGACTTCTGGGGGTCAGATGCGGGCGCATACAACCCCCATGCATCCGCATCTAGCCTGTTTCACCCCGAACACTTTGTTTTCTTCTCTTTGACACTTAATAAATTTTCACTTTCTCTTTTTCACCCACCTTGACCTTGACTTAGACTTAGACCTCGGAATTCTACCGAAAACCCCTAGTTACTAAATTATACCTAAAAACACACAAAAACACACGAACACAAACTAACTAAAACTTACAAAAATAAACTTAAACACACCAAAAACACACAAAAAGAGTTAAAAGGCATAGAAAGCTCGGGTTGCTTCCCGAGAAGCGCTTGTTTAGGGTCATTAGCTTGACCGTGTACCTCATAGCTCATGGAGGATCGAAGAGTGAACGTGAACCCCATATAGTTAGGCAATCAAAGAAATTAGGAGTTATTGGTTGCTCAAATGCCTCAAGTTCCATGTTAAAAACCTCATCATTTTTCGTATTCATATTACAAGCATGAGAAGATTGTTTTCGAGGTTTCCGATGTTTCTTGGGACGGGATTTCCTTTTCTTTTGATCCTGACATAGCTTTTTATTAACACTATCTTCATCACCTGCAATAGAATCCAAACACACAGAGGCCTCAAGAAGATCCTTTTTAGGGGACCGAGGCAAGTCATCAAGAACAATTTCATAAGAGTACAAATTGCATGACATGATTGTTCTATCATAGAACTTTCAATGCACTATCAAGGTTGAAGGTAACCTTGTCATCTCCTACAGAAAGAGTCAAATTACCATTTTTGACATCAATAACAGCACCTGCAGTGTGTAAGAATGGTCTACCATGTATAATCGGAATATGAGCATCCTCATCCATATCTAACACAACAAAATCAACAGGAATAAAGAATTTCCCGACTCTCACCGGGACATCCTCTAAAATACCTTTAGGGTACTTCACTGTCCTATCTGCCATCTGCAAAGTGATGTTAGTAACCTTTAAATCACCCATATCAAGCCTTTTGCAAATAGACAAAGGCATGACACTAACACTAGCCCCTAAATCACATAAAGCTTTATCAATAAACAATGGGCTAATGTTACAAGGATTAGAAAAACTTCCCGGGTCTTTCAGCTTAGGTGGGGACTTGTTTTCCAATATAGCACTGCACTCCTCCGTAAGTGCTACGGTCTCCACCACACTCAACTCACTTTTCCTGCTAAAAATGTCTTTCAAAAACTTAGTGTAAGTAGGAATTTGAGTTATCAAATTAGTAAAAGGCACAGTAACTTGCAAATTCTTAACAATAGCTAAAAATTTACTGAAATGATTATCATTCTTACTTCTGTTTACCCTGTTCGGAAAGGGTAACCTAACCTGTGACCTCGGGATCGTATCAATCGACGTGTCATCTACCTTCTTCTTAGGGGCTTCGGCCTCCTTAGCTGGAACTGTCACCAAATCTTCAATCACCACATCACTGGTCTTTTCAGCTCCACCTGCAACATCAGAATTAACATCATCAGTAGGCATTTCCGGGCCCTCATAAGCAGTTCCACTCCTCAAAGTGATGGCATTGACATGGTCCCTCGGGGGATTCTGTGATGCCTGTGATACTGGAGGTGTAGGTTGTGATGGAAGGTGGCCTGGTTGCCTTTGAGCAGTGGATTGTGCAATCTGAGCTATCTGAGTCTCCAGGTGCTTGTTGTGAGCTTGCATCGCCTCCATATTTTTCTGCATTTTCAACATCATATTCTTCAGCTCCTAGATTTCTCCACTAGGTTGAGGTGGCATTGGCGGTGCTGATAGTGGTGGCATGCTGAAACCTGGTGGGTGTGGTGGTACATATCTCTGCATCTGCTGGGGTGCCTGCTGAGGTGGCATGGCTTGCTGAGGATTCTGGACATTGCTGTTGTTCTTGTAAGAAAAGTATGGGTGATCTTTCCAGCCCGGATTGTACGTATTAGAGTATGGATTGTTCTTGTAGGCTTGAAAGGCACATACTTGCTCTACTGAACTAGTACAAGACTGGGAATTATGACCGAAAGAACCACATGAATCAGAGAAAGGATCAGTGCATCCCGAAAGTGCAGCTACAGGTGATGGTGGAGGGACTGTGGTACCAATCTTGTCGAGCTTTTGACTTATAGCATTGATCTGTGCAGCTAAACTCTCATACTTATCATCAACTACATGTTTCCCACCCTTCATGGAATGCCCTCTAAGGTTACCAAACTGTGAATTATGAGTGGCAATTTCATCAATCAGTTCATATGCAGCGTTGACTTCTTGGTTCATAAATCGACCATTAGCAGCAGAATCTAGCAAAGCCCTACTCTCATTACCCAACCCATTGTAGAATGATTGAACTAGGAACCATTTCTCAAGCCCATGATGAGGACACATTCTCAACAACTCCTTAAACCGTTCCCAAGCATCATATAATGACTCATCTGTCTCCTGATTGAAGTTAGTGATTTGGCTTCTCAATAAGGCAGTTCTCTGTGGTGGGTAGTATTTCCTCTGAAAAGCAAGAGCTAAATCCTCCCAACAATTAATGGTAGCCATATTGAGATCATTCAACCAGGTCCTAGCCTTGTCTTTCAACGAAAATGGAAACATTCGCCTTCTGATGTAGTCCTTAGAGACATTCATTTGCTTGATATTATCACAATATTGAAGGAAATTCTGTAAGTGCAAATTTGGATCCTCCTTCAATGTCCCTGAAAACTGATTTCGTTCAACCATGTTCACAAGAGCCGGTTTCAGTTCCAAATTGGCAGCATCGATATCAGGTACTGAATAGCCTCCAGCCATAGACTCCGTACTAGGCAAGGAATAGTCTCTCAATGAACGGGCCGCAGGTGGCGGTGGTGGTGGAGGCGGTGGTCCTCTACCCTGTCCTTCTCCTTCGGCAGCCATTTCAACTTCTAAATACCCTTCAAACAGCGGATTGAAGGTGAACTCGAAAAACTGAGACAAGTCAGAAACAGTTTCCTCCACAGATCGGGGAAGAAAAATTCGGCGTCTACTACGTCTCAACCGCTTCAAAAATACTCGCTCGGGCTCAGGGAAGATGAAAGTATCAGGCTCGTGGTCGTTTTCCATAAACCTATGAACCTGCACACAATAGAAACTCCGAGCAAAGATAAGAAACAGCCCCAAAGAACTGAATAGTTCTTTGAGACTAAGAAAAATAAAAATAAAACAGTATAAACCCGACTAATAGAATTAAAAATTGCCTCCCCGGCAACGGCGCCAAAATTTGATCAGGCTATCGCACACCTATCAAAAATAAACCAAACGACACTAACTAATGTAGCTAGGGAAGTAAGGATCGAATCCTCAGGGAAGCAATTGAACTCTATTAGTTCTAAAAAGCTTAAACCGTACAAAGGGCCTTGGTCGAGAAATGTTGATTAACTAAATGACTACTAATTAACTACTAAATAATTACGGAAAATGATGAAGATTAAAACCAATAAATGAAGCCTAGGGTCATTCGGGTCACCAAGAACAACTAATGGATTCACTAACAAAGACCGTTCAATCTCACAACTATCGTCAAATTAGGGCTCACTAATTCTCTCGAATCTAGACTCCCTCGAAACTCATCTAGCGGCTCTCGCTCATGCCTAGACTAATTCCGCCTATTATTCAGTGGTCTTATTGTGGTATTTTTACCTCTCGGCATCAAATTCGACAATTACCAAAATTACAACAAAATCTGCGCACAATTCAATTGTAAGCGAAAAACCCAATAATAGGAATTTGACTACTAATTGCGGAATTGAAACAACCTAATTTAGTTAGTCCATTAATTAATCAAGGTTTCCCTAACCCTAGAAATTTGACTACTTACTCATGATTATGAAAATTAAAGCAAACATAATTATAAAATTCATAATTGAATTCATGAAGTAATTAATAATTAAACTAATTAACATCAACAGTTAAATAAATTAATTAGACTAAAGAAACTAAAAAGCATAAATTAAACTAAATAAAAAGAATAATAGTAGAAGAATTACCAAATTGAAGAACAAATTAAGGAACTTGAATTGAATTGAAAATTATTGTTGAGAACAAAAACCCTAATTCCCCAAATTAATTTGAGAGAGAAAAAGTGCTTAAAATAAAACCTAAAAGTCTAATTCTAAATTATGAAAAGCATCATTTGTTTTGCCTAGAAAGTCGTGCCTTTTGTACCCAAAGTTGGGCTTGCAAAGTCTAAGTACGAAGAAAATAAAAGAAGAATAAAAATTCCGGAAAACAGCTGATGCGGGCGCATAGGAGATTTATGCGCCCGCATTAACCTCCCAGAAGCCCTCTACAGGTGACTTTCTATTAAAATGCGGGCGCATAGTAATTTTATGCGGCCGCATAGAGCACTCAGAAGCCTGTTCTTTTCTTTTCTTCTTATTTCTTCATGATTTCTTTGAGACTTGTTTACGTAGCTTTTTGGCACGCACTTCCATGCATAAATCATTCTTATCCCGTCCAAGCTTTCCGCCTTCGTTCCGAGCCTGAAATTACAAAACACACCAAAACCGAGCATAACAACCGCAAATGATAAAATCAAACTAAAAAGCTCTTAAAATTGCCGGAAATCAATCAAACTTGGCGAAACACTTCAAATTAGCTAAAGAACACCAAATGAGCTAAAATAAAGCCAGAATAACCACCACTAGGCATAAAATTGACCCGAAACAAGGGGAAAAAACACAATAAAAACCGCACATATCAAATAATAATAATAACTTTGTTTTTAGAGATTAATTAAGGAAAAATTGATAAAAATAATCCTGACTTTGGCCTGTCTTGTAATAAAAGACTCAACTTTGGATCATTCAAATTTAGACCCAATTTTATTGTGGATTATTTTGCTTTGGACTACTTTACCTGTGGCCTGGAGAAATAGTAAACTTATTATTATTTTTTTCTTTTTATTTTTTCTACTTGTTGTTTTGGTTTGTTTATTAAACCAAAACTTATTGTAATAGGTTATCCAATCAATTAAAATTAGGCAAATAAAATAAGCAAAACACCACTTGCAACCGGGTAGCCAAAGCAAAATACAATATTATAATGATTTGATAAAGTAAACAAACCCATAGATACCGGGTACCCAAAGCAAAATAGTGATATAACCCAAAGTTTATAATATTGTATTTGATGTTAGATCTTTTAACTTTTTTTTCAAAAAAAATATAATATTAAACTATTAAACTATGCTTAAAATATCTTACCCCAAAAAATATTTATGCAAAAAAAATACAACCGGGTACTCGGTACCGGACCGAATTCCGGTCGGGACCAGTAACGAGACTGCTTAATCCAATACCGGGTACGACCGGGTCCAGGCCTGGGTACCCAACCAGTATCGAGACCAGTACCCGGTTGTGCTCACCCCTACCACTTGCACCTGCACACAACGACCACCACCTGCATCCTTTTTCCTAGGGCTGTTCAAATCCGTAAACCGGAAAATTTCCGATCCGAATTTCCGGATGTCCGGATTTTCCGGAATCGCAGAATTTATTTCGATTTCGGTCCGGAAAAACCGGGTTTCCGGAAATCCGGGTATCCGAATATTCCGATTCCGAATTCATTGAATTTCATGTTTTTTTCCCCTTGTTTTAAGTTTAATTTTTGCAGCATAAATCCTAATCAAATAATGTTGTTTTTGAGCAGCAAAACAACTAAGCAAGTTCCCTAAAAATTACAAAGAATAATGCAACAAAAATTACAAGTTAAACTCCACAATTTTCCATGCAAGGCTCAATAAAGTCCACAATTTCAACTCCAAATCTCAAGTCCTTAAGTGAGTTAAGTCTCAAGTTCTCAACCATGTCAAATTACAATTTGCCATACAAGGCTCAACAAAGTCCACAAAGTTTTGTATTACAATATAAAGTTCAAAGGGGAAGGGAAAACAAATTACAACCATGTCAACTAAAGGATGGGGTAAGAAATTAAGAATTATAACAAATCTACAAAAGCAAACTTAAGGTTTCTTTAAAGTCCATCACACTATCATATCCATTGTCTCATCTATTATGATTTCCAGTTGCTCCAAAGTTAAATCCTTCAAGCCTACAAAACAATGAAACATAAGCAACTCCATCATTATTTAACATCAAGTAGAGTTAACACTTAATAGTTAATATTGTAAATTTAAAATATATATATATAAAAAAAAAAAACATATTTGAAACAAAAAAATGTAAAATGAAACCAACCTTCTTCCATTTCTTCCAACATTTTCAAGTTGTCTTCAATCACTAGTGGCATAAGAGAAGTACGTAGCCAATCATTTGAGCAAACTAAAGCTTCAACCATTTTTGGAGTCAACAAAGTTCGGAAATCGTCAAGCACACGACCCCCCTTACTAAAAGTCGACTCCGATGCAACAGTAGAAACAGATATGGCAAGCACATCTTTAGCCATCTTGTGAAGAATAGGATATCTTTTTTGTTGATCTTTCCACCATGTTAGGATATCAAAATTTTGACTCTTTGGCTCTTTTGCTTCTTGTAGATACTTTTCTAACTCAGATTTTGTCTCACTAGTTTCCATACAACCCGTGTCCCTTTGAAACTTTGATGTCATCAATTCCTCAAGGTTAATGTTTTCCCGCAACCCTCTAGTCTTAGTCTTATCAACATCATGAGTAAAGGTAGAAGCAGATGAAGTAGAAGTAGAGGTAGATGCTTGAATTTTCTTTGGTTGTGACATGGAAGCGGCATAATAGTGAAAAAAAGAGTCTAAAACAAGCTTAATTTTAGAGGTCAAAAGATTAGCTTTTGTTGTTTCATAATTATCATTGACCATCCATTCAACATAACTCATTTTATGACAAGGGTCTAAAATGACAGCCACAAAAACTATGACATTAATGTTTTCAACATTGCCATAATATTTCTCATACTTTTCTTTCATGTTTTTAGCCATGCTCTTAATACCTTCATCCTCATCTACTAAGTTACTCTTTATCATCAAGTTAGTTCCATAAATCTCATGCACATAAGAGTTGCATGTGACATATCGAGAACCTGATAACCTCAATGTTGCATCATAGAAGATGTTCAAGAAAGGCAACAAAGAGGCCACTCTCTTCCAATCATCTTCGCTTGGACCACCACCAATTTTTTTCATTTCTTTAAAACAATTAGAATCTTTCATGAGCAAGCAATCAAAAGCCTTTTTGAATTTTATAGCAGATTCAAGCATTAGAAATGTTGAATTCCACCTTGTTTCGACATCCAAACAAACAAGACTTCTACTTTCCAAGTTTTCTTCCTTTATACATTCTTTAAATTTTAAAAGTCTAGTGGGCGAAGATCTAACATACCTAACTAGAGCACGAATTTTCAGAATTGAAAAATCAAGTTCTTTCAAACCCTCTCTCACAATCAAGTTCAATACATGAGCCGCACATCGCATATGCAAATATTGACCATCCAACACACTAGACTCCCAAATGTTAAGCCTTCTCCTTAAGTAATCAATTGCAAGATCATTAGAAGATGCATTATCCACAGTTACAGTCAAAATGTTCTTTAAACCCCATTCATTCAAACATTTCTCAACAGTTCTACCAATGATTGCCCCAGAATGGTCGGCAATAGGACAAAAGTTAATAATTCTATTATGCAAAACCCAATAATCATCAATAAAATGAGCTGTCAAACACATGTAACCTAAGTTTTGGCTAGAAGTCCAACAATCAGTGGTCAAGCAAATCTTAGATTTTAGATTCTTAAACACATCTTTCAACTCATTTCGTTTTTGAAGAAAAAGAGCATAACAATCTCTAGTAATTGTAGTGCGTGANATCCTCTAGTAATTGTAGTGCATGAAGGAGGAAGAAATTGAGGATTTAGAGCTTTACAAAATGCACAAAAACCTTCACGCTCAACAAAAGCAAATGGCAACTCATCCAAAATAATCATTTTAGCAAGCTCTTGTCTACAAAAATCATGATCAAATTGCCAAAGTTTTGGAACCGTGTAAGTTTGAGTGGTTCCATCAGAATTCATACATGTTTTGGTCTCTAAGTCAATTCGTTTTTGGCTCATATCAATATTGGGTTGATACTTTTTACATCTTCTAATATGATTTGACAAGGGAGCAGTGCCATTTTTACTATCACAACCAACATGAGCATTGCAATACTTACATTCAGCAATGGGAGGATCATAACTGATTTTATCATAGTGATTCCACCATATGGATCGATTTTTGCGCTCAATGGTTGTGCTAGCTTTGCTCCCAGACAAGGTTGAACGCTTCCTTTTATTCTGGCACTTTTTTTATGGTTCTTCTGCCGATGAACTAGATTGTTGGACGTGATCCTCCGTATTTTGGTTGTTCAAGAAGTCATCAACTTGAACATTATCATTGATACTTGATGACACTAAAAACATCAAGGTAAACTAATTTAGAATTGAAGAATAATAAACATGTATGGCAAAATAATAAACAACATGTATGGCAGAATAATAACAATAATCTGTAATTTGTAACAAAACAAAAAACGAATCAAAATTACTGAGAATAATTAATCATAAATTAATAGTTGAAATTCAGATTAATAATTAATCAGAAATTCAGAACTTTAGAATTAAACATTGTCAGAAATTTGTGGACTGTAATAATCAGAACTTTAGAAGGTTGTGTGTTGAAGAAGCAAATTCTGGTACAAAGACATGCAATAATTCCAACTACCAAGAAAATTAATGATGTAACAATGAAACCCATGATTAAATTCATTTTCTTCAATTGCTAAAAAGACAATCTATTTTGAATTTTAACTTGGATTGATTTAACCCCTACAAAAAAAATTGAAAGTCTAAACTCTGAAACTGGGTATTATAAATAACATTCACCTAATTTTGTAGGTCATCATTTACTAAGGTCTAAAAACAAAATAAACTAGTTTAAAGTTGGTTTCAAATTTGAATAATTCAAAGTTGGGTCTTATATTCCAATTTAGAATTATTTTTATCAATTTTACCATTAATTAAAAGCTGAATTGTGTTTAGGGGAGGTTAAGAAAATGATGTTGTAGAGAGAGAAAGTAGAGAGAGGGGGTTTGCATGAATTACAAAGCAAATTGCACAAAGTTTGATATGTTGGTACATGGCCAGACAAGACATGTATTTATAGGTGAAAAAGTCAAAAGTAGGAGCGTATGGGCGCATAGGCAGCTGCGCACAGGTGCGGGGTTGCGGTAGGACGCATGACCTACTCCTATGCGCAGGGGCTACTGTGAAGCACTCCTCTAAGAAATTTTCATACTTTGATATTCCTGCCATACTAAATACGACCCCTTCAGCGTATATATACTCAATGAACGCACATACACTCATGTGATATGTATATAAAACTTTCATACTCCGATATTCACTTCTATAAATCGTTTTATACTTTTTTTCATAAGCTTGAAGCTGCCAATTTCGTACAGATTCATTTATAACTTTTTAGAACGTCCGTCGTACGTGACCATACTTGTGCGCTTAATTTATAAGTTTATTAAAGTAAAAATAAAATAAATTAAATTAAAATTCAAAATAAAATAAATGAAAAATAAATTAAAAATCAAAATCATAGAAACTAATTCAAGTGCATTTTGGCCATCAAAACTTATCATCGACGTATTACGACAATGGTTTTGGGTTTCAAAAAGTTCAGGGGCGTTGCCCCTACATCCCACCATAGCATTTCACCCTTGGACCCCGACTCGCTGATCGGGCAGTGAGGCCCCTACCAGGGTGTTTCACCCCTAGACCTTGACTCGCTGACCGGGCAGCGAGACCCCCGTTTGGATTAGATTGTGATGTGGGGTCCAAATAGGTGAACAACTAACTTTTGACACACAAAATATGAGTATTTTTTTCAATCAATCAACCTCAGAAGTTGGACCTATTGCGACATAGTACACTTTAGTCATCGGCCTTTAACCGGGGACAAATGTAGGTATATGCAATAGGTCAAAACGCAAATTAGATTGGAGAGTAAGAAAATAATTTAAAGGATGAATAATGTACAAGTGGCAAGAACTTCAAGGAACGATGAAGTGCATCATATCACCAATGTATGTTGTATCTAATACTGATACGATATGATACAGATATAAACAAAGTTTTAGGTGTTTATTTTTATTATCCTGACACTTTATTAGGCTTTTTGGCATATATAGTCGCACCATTGCTTAAAATAGGCTAGAGTGGCCCCCATTTCGCCTTACCAACCCAAGGGAAACTCCAAATACAGGCCGAGTGGCCATTAATATGTTTGAGATACAGTGACGGAGAGAGATCTCTTTTAAATTTTTATTATTTTGTTTTTAGCCTCGGCATTACAAGTATCTTTTTTTAGGCTGACACAATTCGATCTTCTTTTACAAATGTGTATTCAAATCTCGTCTATGTGGATGTATTTTAGTCTAATCAAATGACTAAATAAACCCTTATGTGTGTGATTTTCATACAGATGCATGACAATGGGAGGACAGTTTGTTGGAGTATACATGTAATACTCCATTAGTTTTGCTTCAAAAGAATCCTACTTTTACACTACCCTCTTGTCCCACATTGAAAATATAACAACCTCTTTACTTAGTTATATATCCTTACCTTCCTTAAGGATTTGTTAGAGTCCCATAGTGGGGAGGACTTAGAGACCACTCACGCACGCGCGTGCCGGGCCGTGTCGGGCTCGGGCGAGGGCGAGTGGCGCGGCGCGTGCGCGGGTGTGGGCTTGGCGAGGGGTTTTATATGCGGGCTTAATTTTTTGGTCAAAAACGGTTTATTTGTTCAAATCAGTTACAATATCTTTGCAATATTGTAACCGTTGCAAGCCTTGATTCTTGCCTTAATTACCGCCCTTATTACGGCCATAAATCATGCATTAATGTTTTAATCCTCCTTAAATCTTGTATTAGCGATTTTATTCCTCCTAAAATCTTGTATTAGCGATTTTATTCCTCCTAAAATCTTGCAATAATGATTTTATTCCTCCTAAAATTCTGCATTACCGTTTTCATTCTTTCTTCCGGTTTTACACCAAACAGTGGCATTATAAATAATTGTCTTCTTCGCCACACTTTGGACACAGAAATATACTGACATTATTCTTCCTCTCAATTACAAAACACTTTTCTTGGGCATGGTCTTGATTGAGTTCTTAATCTACTTTTCTGCTGTACACAATTAGAGTAGACGTCGTGTAACCTTGGGGGTCAATTGCTAAGAGGCCGTGAGTACGAGTGCGGGGCAAATTCAACTTTATGACAGTGATATTCCGTCACGCCACGACTTCCTTCTTCATTCCAGATAAGTTTTTCTGTAATCATTATTAGCCTATTCTAACACAGTTTGGGCCACTAAAGGCGAAGAACAAGAGGCAGCAAAGAAAGAATATATAGAGCTCTTGAAAGTATTAGAGCAAGAGCTAGGAGACAAACCTTACTTTGGAGGAGATAAATTTGGGTTTGTTGATGTTACTCTTGTTCCGTTCTGTAGTTGGTTTTATGCCTATGAAACATCGGGCAAATTCAAGATTGAAGAGTCTTGCTCAAAGATCATAAAATGGGCCAAGAGTTGCATGCAAAGAGAAAGTGTGGCTAAAGCTCTTCCTGACGAAAAGAAGGTTCTTGAGTATGCTTTGTGGCTAATGAAGAAGTTTGGCCTGTAGAAGTTGAATTATCAAGCATGTTGTGTATATGATGCGAGTCACGGGTCTAGTTTTGGGCTAGAACATGTGTTGGTAGAAATTGTTGTGTTTGCGTGGGGCGATAGCGTAATATAATTTGTTTTCTTTTCTTTTTTGTGTTTGTTGAAAAAATAAAAGAGAAAAAAAAAAACATTCTAAGAGGACAAAATAAAGCATCATGTTTAATGCTTTTGTGTCCATGACGGATTTGGAGACCATAAAATACCAAATTGTAGCAAACGGATAAACTTCTTACTAGCTATCTAGATCCATCATATATATATATGGTGAGGATCCCATGAGAACCCTCTTTGCATGAGAACCGTGAGAATTAACAATATATTATATCTAGGTATACCCTTATAACGATTGTATTAGATACATTTAAAAGTTGCAATCACTTATTAACAATGTATTATATCTAGGTATACCCTTAGTTTTCAATTTAAACAAGGTTTAGTTAATTTTTTAGGCTTTTGAAATCGTATACTATTTAGGTGGTCTTAGTTACTACTTATAGGTCAATTATATACGATAGCTTAAAACACTTGAAATAAATGTCTATAGCTTGTTACTATTAAAATAGATATAAAGTAACACCATAACACTTAGAAAATTAAAAAAAAATTGAATAAAGAGGGTTCTCATTTGAACCTCTTCCTATATATATATATATATATATATATAATTTTTCATCACGAGATATAGATGAAAAAATGGAGTATAATATTCAAAATGTAACAAAATATTTTCAATGTCAAATTGTCAAAAATAATTTTTATTGAGACAAATAATAAATCATATAGTCTAAGGCCCTATTTTTTGGCTTATTTAAATTAAATTTAAAGACACTGAATTTAGAGCTATTAAAAAACTGGCTCTACCCGCCAACTCAACTCTAAATCGACCAGTCACTAGAGGGTTTGGATCGAAGACTTTAACCTGTTTAAGTACACAAAAAAAAAACTGGCACGACTCGCCAACACAACTCTAAATTAAATCGACCAGCCACTAGATGGTTTGGATCGAAGACTTTAACCTGTTTAAGTACGCGAGCTGGCACGACACGACCCGCCTAATAAGCGAGTAAGGTTACGTTTTAGAATGTCAACCCATTTAACATATTTATCAACCCGTTTATTCTAACTATATCTATTATATCTGGACCTGGACGGCTGGACCCCTACTTCTTAATTCTGATTTGAGACTAAATTAAACATACCATTATATTAATGATTTAGGGTTTTAACTACTCTTCACTTCATTTCTCTCTCATCCGCCACACACTCACACTCACACTCACACTCACTCTCTAAACTGCCTTTTTAAACCAGTAAACCGTCTCTTTCAATCTTTCTTGTTCCTTCATTCAACTTCACTAACCTCTTCAAAATTTTAACTCTGGTATTTTTCGTTTTTTTTTCCTATTTGGTTGTTTTTAATTTCAAATTGGTTTAATTTTTGTATGATTTATTGTTTGTTGTGATTTATTTGTTTAATTTTTATATTATTTTTAATCCATTTGTCTTTGTGATTTCGTGTTCTTTCATCCCTTATCTTAATGTTTCTGCTTTTTTTTTTTCTATTTATGGATTTTACTTTTTTTCATGTTTTTTTACCTGATTTTTTTTTTTTTTTTACCCCCAACCTAACCCGAGGATGGCACGAAACGACTTGTTTAACACCTCTAATTGAATTAAACTGGACTAAACTGAACTTATTTTACTTTTATTATTTAATTTTTTATTTATGATTTTAATTCATTTATGTCTTGAATTTAATTTGTGTTTTAATTTTATTTTTAATTTCATTTTTAATTTTCTTATTTTTTTTTTACAAAGCAAATAAAAATTAGAATTATAAATATGAGTAATTAAAAATATATATATTTATAATTATAAATACTAATATAAATAAGTGAAAAATGAAAATAAGTCGACTTCAGTGAATAAAATTGAAATGAACTGAAAATAAATGCAAATTAAAAGAATATGGCATAAGTTAGTTAAGCTACACTAGTGGAAAAATTGTCATAAGTAACCCCTCATAGGTAACTGACAGAGAAATTGCATGAAGCCTTTATTTTAAGTCTAACGGGAAAAGAAAAGGCCGTCGTAATTTATAATCATTTTTTTAACAACTTTAAATTACGGGCTTAAAAGTGCCCGTAGTCTAAAGTATAATAGATTTCGGGCTTACAATTGCCCTTAAACTAAATATGTTTTTCTTTTGGCGGTTGAGTTGGATAAGTAACTGGTTTTGATTCGCCCGTCACTTAAACTACTTCTTTTTGGCGGTTTTAGTTTTATAAGTAACGGTCCTTAAATGGCCATAACCTATTCATATTTTAAAGGTAACAAAATGAAATTAACTGTTACCTATGTTATTAACATTGTGAATGAAACTATTCATTCATCAACTTTGAAAAACGAAAAAAAAAATGATGCTGCATTGCGATAACTTCTCCATTAAAGCTTGAGATACACTGTGCGCTAATTCCTCCAAAGTTTGTGCTTCTTTGTCTTCAGGAAAATTAGGCAATGCTTTAAGCATCAAGTTTTGATCTTTAAACTAGTTCGTTTCAATTATTTCTCAAATTATTCGTAATTAGGCAATCATATGATATAACATGAAATTGAAATTGAAATTGAAATCGAGTTTCTTTGATTGTGCTGCCAAATTTTTTCGTAATTTTTAGGTGTTGTTTGGTTGAGAAAAAAAAAAACATGGAAAGATGGAATTCGTAGGAAATCAAACCTCATTGTGTTGTTTAGTTGACAAAATCAAAGTGGAGGAATTTAGTTACTTAGGGAGACATTGGTAAGTAGAACTATCCATTTACTCATTTAGTATTGTTCATGGGAATTTCTACTAATGGTTAATCAAACACAATTTAGCATTTTCTAGGAATTCCTATTTTATGCGAATATAAATTTCCAAGGAATTTGCATTTCTCACATCTAACCAAACGAGCTCTTAGTTTAATTGGAGGTCGGGGATTTTTATTCTTCAATCAATTGATTTTTGTAGTTAAATTAAGGTTTTTTTGAATTTTGTTTCAAACTCGTATAGGGGCATTATTTTATGTTTGCATTTATGCATTAGTGTTATTCATCCTTAATATTTTTTTTTCAAATGAAAGCGTAAATTTAGTTGAGCATTCACACAGCTATTACTTCTTTTAGGGTCTGTTTGGTAGGGCGTAAAACATTTTCAATGTAATATGATTTTCATTGAAAATAGTTTTCTATGGAAAACAATTTTCATGGAAACAATTTCCATTGTTTGGTTGCATGTAAAAATAATGATGAAAATAGGGAAAATGAAGGGGTAGAAGGAGGTAGTAAGGAAAGAGTGTATAAGGGGATGAAAGGAAAACTATTTTCTTTTCATTTCGGAAGGAAAATGGTTTTCCATGATTGTAAGGAAAAATTACTTTACATTACTTTGTGTACCAAACAATGTAAAATTGGAAAAGGAAGGAAAACACTTTTCATGGAAAATGTTTTACGCTCTACCAAATGAAGCCTTAGTATAGATGAGTGTAATTCTTTAATTGCGTCACATCCTAACTGCCTCTATCACTCTATGGGTTATGGACTTCAAAGTAGCTTGCAGGATGAGCATTCACAAAACTAATACTTCTTTTAATTAACTTTAATTTGAAAATAAGCCACACATATTATGGGTTATGGGCTTCAAAGTAGGCGTTACCTAAACTCCTTTAGGTAACGGGATTTCTACGAAATTGCATTACCTATAACCCCCGTTAAGTAATGGGCAATGATGAATGACCGTCACCTATAGTCAAATTTTAGGTTACAGTCATTTTGAAGCCCGTAACCTAAAAGACAATTTTAGGTTATGCTCATAGCCCGTAATCTAAACGTATATGCGACAGAGTATACAATACAAACAAAACTTAACCATAACCTATAGTCCATTTTCGTCCGTAACCGATTGTAGTTTTTCCATTAGTGTGCTTGTAGCATGTTATTGAAGTTTTTGACATGGGTTAGTTTGGGTTCGAATCTCCATACCGTGCGTTGGTTGGGTTCGAATCTCCATCATACCACCATTTTGCCTTTTTTCTTGACTTTTGCTTTTTATAATACATAACATTGCTTTTGTTTTAATTTGTTCACTACCATGCACGAATTTATAAGCATACTCTTCAAACACTAGTATAAGCATTTATGGATTAATGTGTTTCCTAATTTTTGTAATACTCCGCATTATTTTTTGGTGTTAGGGGGGCTACGAGGGCAAGTAGTGAGATTGAATCCCAAGATCTCCTCGAACTGAAAAAGAACAAGAATATATTTTGGTGCCTATAAAAACTAACGCATTCCAAAAATAGGTATTGATCGATGTGAATAATGTTTATTACGGAATATTTCAATAATTTTTCTTTTGACTGTTATATACAGGGGTGTGTAAAATATTGTCCAGGCCATAATTGGACTTGGGCCGGACTTGAATCTGGACCAGATGGGACCACACCTGAGGTTTCGGTCTGATCTTCAGTCCAGCAAAAATATTGATTCTAGGTTCCTCTCTGGTCTTAGACCTGAATTTGCAAGCCCGGACCAGATGGACCGAAATATTTATATATATTTAAAAGAAAATCTATAAAAAAAAGTAGGTTAAATAGGTCCAAGAATAGGTCCTACAGGTCCAAAAACAAGTCCAGCAGGTCCAAAAACAGGCCTAACACGTCTAAAAACCGGTCCAACAGGTCTTTACTTGCATTTTCACAAATAAAAGCTATCAAATTAAATGAACAAGTCCAACGGGTCCAAGACCAGACCATCCTGAAAAATCAGGACCAGTTCGGTCCAGGCTTGAATCTTTCAAGTCTAGTTTCCGGTCGGTAGAAAATTCAGTTTTCGGTTTCCCGGTTCGGTCCTGGACTGGTGCACACTCCTAATTATATATATGGAATACAACCCATCATCCATATGTCATATACTCCCTCAGCACCTTATTTTTCTTGTTGCTTTGACTAATGATACTATTCACAGATTAGATTTTGACCATTGTTTGCACTTTATACATAAGTAAAAATATATTCATATAGGTCTTGTTTGATTGGCCTTGATTTATTTTATTAGATTATCAACTTTTTATAATTTTTACAAATACAAAATAATAGATATTTATACTAGGAAAAGTTACATTGGTAAAGCCGAAAAGGTGAAATGTAAAGATAAATGCAGAATAGAGAGAGTACTTTTTTTTTTCCTTCTTTTTCTTTAATAGAAAAACACAAAATGCTCATCTTATAGTGTGTTTAGTAGGACGGATAAGGGAGAAAAAGAAGGAAAGGAAAAGGAAAATTTGAGTTTTCCAATGTCTGCTTACAATAATATATATGGGATTTGATTGGAAATGGACAGAAAAAAAAAAAAAAGGAAAGAAAATTAACATTTTTTTGCACTTTCCTTTCCTCTCAAATTTGGGGGAATTTGGGAGGAAAGACAAAATTAAAAACTTTAAAATAAATTTTTTTTTTAAATCTGTCTTACTTTCCCTTATTATTACAAGCTAAACATGGAATTCCACTCAATTCCTTCCAATATCTACCTTTGAAACCAAACTTGAGAAAGTAGTTTTAATTTCCTTTTTCTCCCCTTACTTTCTTTTTCTTTTCGCTTCTTTCCCTTCACTAAAATTAACCAAATAAAGCGTAACGTTTGAAGTTTTGGCTCGTAAAAATCCTAGATTGCACCCTATCGAAAAAAAAAGGTTAAAAACTGAATTTGCATGGTCTAGAGTTTCCTAGAACTACACCTATATTTCTTTATTTACCGTTCATGTTTACAAATTTATTACAATGGGCCAGGGATTGTAAATGTGTAAGTAATAACCTAACAATCTTGTATAAAAAAAGCCAACAAACCCCTTTAAGTATTGCATCAAGAGCACACTGCTGACGTCACCGATGACGAAACATTTTTGAAAGAAAAACCTAGAGCTTGCAGACTAAACAACATCCACATTTTTCTAGTCTCTAATACCCCTTCTATAAATAACCCTTAAAACCCCACCTTACAAACACAAGCCAAAAATAGTCACTTCAGCTACCAAAAACATATATTATTACCCCCCAAAAAAAAAAAAAAAAAAAAAAAAAAAAAAAANAAAATAGTCACTTCAGCTACCAAAAACATATATTATTACCCCCCAAAAAAAAAAAAAAAAAAGAAATAAAACAAAATGGCAAATGAAGTATTATTGTTGGATTTTTGGGCAAGTCCCTTTGGAATGAGAGTTAGAATAGCGTTAGCTGAAAAAGGAGTAAATTATGAATACAGTGAACAAGATTTGAGGAATAAAAGTCAATTGCTGCTTAATATGAACCCGGTTCATAAGAAAATCCCGGTTCTTGTTCATAAAAATAAGCCTGTTTGTGAGTCTCTTATTGCGGTTCAATACATTGATGAGGTTTGGTCCGATAAGGCGCCTTTGTTGCCCTCTGATCCGTATCTGAGGGCCCAGGCTCGTTTTTGGGCTGATTTTGTTGAGAAAAAGGTAATATCTAGCCTCTACTCTTATTTTGTTTTATTTTTATGTATAAAAATTGATATAAAATGGTCTTATTTGGTAATATCATTAGAAAAAATATACATATTAATTAAATTAATGAATTCAATAGTTAAAGAAAGCATAAATAGTTAATGATTTTACGATCAGACAATATTGCGGGATACTGGTTAATTGTCATGACTTCATGCAACATCGTTATCGGTTATCAGAAGGCGCTTAGCCGCTTAGGCTCCCTTTTTTTTATTATTATAATAAATTATGAATTGTTATCAATTTTTTAAGTTTAGTTTACTCCTTTTTGAAGTAGAAGTTTTATCCTATTATTTTGACTAGTTAAATTGAATTTAATAAAAAGACATGGCACAATATATATGTGAATTTTGTGATGAAAACAATAATACCACCAAGAGAATAAGAGATGTGTAGTGATAATTTCTGTTTATACTATGGTGGCGGTATCACGATATTGTGACAGTGCACCTAACAAAAAATTTAAATTTGAGCGTTACACTTAAGATGCATCCTTTCCATCACATTTATTTATTTTTTTTGGTGAAATGCTTTCCATCACTTGCCGACTTTTATCTCACACTTTTACCATTCTAAACTCATTTTAAATTTATTTATGGATCCTTTATTTTGGAATTTAAAAATAAAGAAGTGCGAATCACAATAATGACGAATGAACCTTAGTAAATTGAACCGTAAGTTGTATACTTGTGCCAAGATAATTCTTATTAAATTGTTTTTGAACACCGACTACTCCTTTCGATTTTTTTTATTTGTGTTTGCTACAAATATCTAAAACTTTTACTTACTACATTGTCTCTTTGAGACATAGGCCATATAGCAAAATTACACTTTTGTCCATTTTTGGGGGTCATTTTATCCCCATTTAATCATACTTAACCCTTACCTAATCTATGCAAAATTGTTGTCCCAATACTGCAGTAAATAAAATTGGATTAAAAAAACTCCGATATTAATTTAGATAAATGTATCTCAAAAAGTTATCAAGTTATGGTCATTTAATTTTAAGCGATAATATATACTTTTGAAGTCATATATATATTGGCGTTCAAGTCAGGAGTATATATATGTTTTCAAATCAAAATGAATGAATATTAAGTCACTAAAAAAACTTCATGGAGAGTTTAAATTTAGTAAATTTATCTTGGGATTTTTTTTATAATTTCCTTAATCTCCTTATTTAATTATTTTGAACTTTTCATTTAAACTTATTTTCACCAAATAAAGCGGACTAAAGAATCAGTCACTCTTTCAAAATATAATAAATAGAAAGAATATGTAAAAATCAAGGAAAGGATGGAATTATGGAATAGAACAAAGGGAATTCCTTTATCCAACGAGTTTGAAAATCTTAGCATCTGATTTAGTTACTAAAACACCTAGTGTCACGTAAAATGTGTACCATTGTGAACCACTTAATCCTATTAGTTATGAAGTAACATTAATATTATTTTAAATTAAAAAATATAAAGATATTATAATGTTATTGATTTTAAGTTTTAACTAATAAAAGTGAATGACATACAATTTACACACTGAACAACATAAATTAACTCATACGAACAGACCTATAGTCTGTCAACTAACAAGTGTAGAAACAATTTAGACACGTTTCGGAGTATTAGCTTTGTTTGTAGTGCATATATAATTAATTAAAAGGGACCACCATAAGTAAAGTTGAAGAATCTCTCATCTTAAGAAAAAGATATATATATATATATATGGTGTTTATTAAATTGGAAAAACGTAGTATTTTGGCTTAAAGTTTGAGATAAGCGTAAACAAACATGAAAGATATTTAGTGGCGATCATTTTCAGAGCAGCTCACAATTCGCAAGTGTAAGACTGAATGTGAGTGTCACTTTGTGAATGTAACATGTCCTCATCTCTATGCCTTTTAAATCAAATTTCTAAGGTAGTTGTTCAAATGGTCACAACTACCTTTGTAGCCGTGCTTTAAATCGTGATAACTTATACTCGGTATTTTTTCGGTACCACAATAATATGGAGTACATACAATAGAGTGTAGACATAATTTGCTAAAAAGAATATAGCTCAATAATTATCAAAATGTCACATTTTGCACTACCGCCACATGACTTGTACATAATTTTTTTTTTTTTTTAAATATACAATAATGCAAGTTAGCTAGATAAATATTACTAGTAAATAACAATGTGTATTGCACTAGTCAAATGGCTAGCACAACAATCTAACATTATACTTGTGTAGGTTTACGAAACTGGGAGGAGAGTTTGGACCACTAAAGGCGAAGAACAAGAGGCTGCAAAGAAAGAATTCATTGGACACTTTAAGCTATTAGAGCAAGAGCTAGGGGACAAGCCTTACTTCGGAGGCAATAACTTTGGGTATGTTGATGTTGTTTTAGTTCCGTTCTATAGCTGGTTTTATGCCTATGAAACATTGGGCAACTTCAAGATTGAAGAGTCTTGCCCAAAGATCGTTGAATGGGCCAAGAGGTGCATGGAAAGGGAAAGTGTAGCTAAAACTCTTCCTGATCAAAAGAAAGTGTATGAGTTTATTTTGGAGTTAAAGAAGAAAATGGGCTTGTAGAAAGTTCATCTATGATTTTGTATGATGAGGGTCACGGGTTGGGTTTGAGACTGGAATGTATGTGGACCATGTTAGTTATGTTAGCATGAGTAATAATGTAGTATTGTATGTTTGTTTGTTTTATTTGTTGTAAAACAAAGTGAAATAAAGCCCATCTTATTCAATGCATGTTGTAAACACACTTTAATTTGTTTGTAACATCATGCCATTGTTCTTATTGTCATTTTTTACTTGCTACATTTACTTTTTTGCATCTCTCAAAATATAACTTATAAAATTAATATCATGAGTTTGATATAATAAAAAATTATAACATTATATTTTCGGAAAACATATATTGAGGCGAATTAAATAAGATCCCATATGATTATGTTTTTCGTTACGTATTAAACACTAAAGTGAGTTAAAGGTACAATGTGAATAGTATCAAAAATCCTAATGTAACAACTAAAAAAAGACCGAGGGAGTAATTGATAGTTTTATTTCTCGAGTTCAAGTCAATTTCATCCCTAAATTAAAAGTAGTTATTATAGGGTTCATCAACAAGGACACTATCCACTTATGGCTACAAATTGGGGTAACAGCACAACACATTTTTTGCTTAGCTCAACCACAAAATGGCAGCATATATTGAATTAGTATTGTTGGCTTTTTGGGCAAGCCCATTGCGAGTGATACTATGAGAGTAAGAATAGCATTAGCTGAAAAGGGAGTGAATTATGAATGCAAATTAAAGAGCAAGATCTGTACAATAAGAGTGAATTGCTAATTGAAATGAACCCATTTCATAATTAAGAAAATCCCAGTTCTTATTCAAAACAATAAGTTTGTGTGTGAGTCGATTAGTGATCTTCAATTGATTGACGAGGTTTGGTCCGATAAGGTGCCTTTCTTGCCTGACCTCTAATCTTTACAGAGGGCTCAAACTCGTTTTTAGGCTAATTTTAATGAGAAGAAAGCAAGGGCATGTTTACTTCATCTTAACATAAGTACAATGTTTTGTTCAACTTTTCTTTTATTTTACTAATTAATTTGTTCATATTTGTATATAAATATAAATATATTTATTTTGTTCATAATATTATTAATGTGTTCCTAATATATTTTTGAAACATTAATCATTTTCACTACAAGAAAACAGCTTTTTAGCGACGGAATTTTTGCGACGGACTGAAATTCCGTCGCAAATTACCCAACTTGCGACGGAATTGTTTTCCGTCGCAAATTTGCGACGGAATTAATATGATTGCGACAGAATGTTCAGTCGGAAGTTTTCTACAAAACTGCATATGAAATTTAATGAATTTGTGACGGAATATAACATTTTGCGACGGAATTTGTTCCGTCGGAAATTCCGTCGCAAAATCCCGACAAAATTTAAACTGTTCTTTATTTGTTATTTTGTCGCGCAAAACAAAAAAAAAAAAAATTAAACCCTAACTCCCTCTCAACACTCAAACCTTACTCCCTCACAACACACCCTCTCAACACTCCCTCACGTCGGCGGCGCCGGACGGCCGACGACGGCGTCTTCTTCCCTTCCTCCCTCTCAACACTCTTAACCTTACTCTCAAGGATACTCTTGTTCTTCTTCCCTTCTTCTTCTTCGACGCATTGTTGTTCTTCTTCGTCCTTCGCCGGCTTCTTCTTCTACGTTGATGCTTCATCTTCCTCGGTAATTTTCTCAATTTTTTCTTCTGATTTTTGTCTTTGTTTCTCGATTTTGTATGTTGAATGTTGTTGAAATCGTGTTCTTGAATGCTGAATGTTGTTGAATTGTTTCTCAATTTTGTAAAATCGTGTCTTATGAGTGAATGTTCTTGAATGTTGTTTTTTTTTTTTTTTTCGAAATTGTTTATTTTTTTCGAAATTGTTTATTTTTTTTTAATAGTTTCACTCGCCTCTCAATTTTTCTTTCACTCGTCAGTCATTCGTTAATCAATTAACAAGGTACGTTTTACTCATATCTTTAATTTTAAATTAATTAAATGATGATGATTTTGTTATTTGTTGATTGTTTATGAAAAATGTTGGGTTGTTGATGAAATTTGTTAGCATTACAATCTATTTTTGTGTTTTCTGAAATTGTTGTTTGATGAATTGCGAATCGTGTAGTTTGTTTTTTATTGATTATTTTTCTAAGTTATGTTTCGACTGTTTTTGGATTGGAATTTGACTCATTTCGTGTCATTATGCCATTTGAAGGTTTTTTTATCACATTTATGGAACTAGTTCAATGTTCTAGAATTATCAATTGATAAGGTTAAATCATGCGACTGATAGGATAATTGTTGATGGTTTGTGTTTGCGTAATCATGCGACTGATAGGATAATTAATTGTTGTTATATGGAGCTTGAATGGTTGTTTTAAGATATTGATGAAGTACTCTTGCTTACCACATTCTAGACTTTGTTAGTGGAAAAACATTATGTTTTCGGAATACTGTTTGAATGCTATTATGCTAGAGATATGAACCACTGGAAAACATTATGTTTTCTCTTTGAAAGAAAAGAGCTGAGTGAATTGATGCATACAGCTCGTCTGCTCATTGATGCCATTAATGGATTGTTGCTATTTCTTATTGAGGACTTTTATTGTTAACAACATGTGCTATGATTTTGTGTCTGTTTCGTCCAAGTTAGATGAAATGGAGTTAGGATTTGGGACAGATATTGTGGTATATTGGTAGCTGGTATGTAAATTTAGATTTCAAATTCCTAGGAGAAATATTGTGATACACTTAGGACAGTTTGCAATTGCTTCTTTGAAAATAGTTGGATAGGCCGAAAATGTTGTTACATCTGAAGCTGTACTTTTAAGTTTACATCTAGACAAATTGCTTTTGTGCTCTAATTGTCATAATAATGACAATGCTTAGACATTAACAATAATATTATATTTCACTAAAGTGTTGGCTATATGTGACTTGTGTAGAAGTTATCAACATGAAACGAAAGGATCGTAGTTGGATGTATCATAGGTTGGATGGGTACTCTTTAAGCCGTGCTTTCCAAGAAGGAGTTGATGAATTCCTTCAATATTGTAAAGATCATCCACAGACTTCTAACCCAAATGAAGTTAGGTGTCCTTGTGTGAAATGCAAGAATTTACGTATCCATGACCCGGAAACGATTAAACTGCATTTGTATCGCAAGGGTTTCACACCGAATTACTACGAGTGGATAACCATGGAGAAGGCTTTCCTGACTCCTCCGAAGGGAAATCCAATGAATACCGTGACATGGTTTTGGATGCTCTAGGACATAACCAAGATCAAGGGGGTGATCATTGGGCCCAAGATGTAGAGGAGGAACCTAATGCTCAAGCTAAACAGTTCCTTGATATGCTTAAGGCTTCTGAGCAACCTTGGGTTGAAGGGAGTTCAATTTCTAGGTTGGAGATGGCCTCTTAAAATCATAGCTTGAAATGCGAGTACAATTTGCCACATAGGTGTGTCGATGCTATTGCTTCTTTGTTCAGTGAGGTCGGCTCCAAAGAACACCTATATAGGCGAGACCTTCTACGAGGTGAAGAAGATTGTTCAGGGTTGGAGATGCCTATGCAAAAAATTGATGCATGCCCGAGAGGTTGCATGTTGGTTTTGGAAGAGGATGCCAACGTTCTACGTGTACGGTCTGTGGCAGAAACCGATACAAGAAGACTTCTAAAGGGAACGATGTGCCTTTGAATGTTCTCACTTACCTCCCATACTCCTCGATTGCAAAGAATGTTTGCAACAAAGGACGTTGCCGAGAAATGGCATGGCATGCAAAGAATCCTCGACAGCAGGCACATGGCACACCCTAGCGACAGTGACGCTTGGAAACAATTAGATAGATGCTCTAACGAATTTGCATCTGAACCTCGTAATGTTCGGCTTGGGTTGTGTACAGAGGTTTGATCCTCATGGTAAATTTGGCGGTAGTATTCTTGCTGGCCTGTTATTTTAACCCCTACAACTTGCCTCCCTCCATGTGTATGAAAAGGGAGTTTATGTTCCTTTCGTTGATTATTCCCGGTCCAAACAACCAAAGGGAAACTTAGAGTGTACATGCAGCCATTAATTAAAGAGTTGAAAACAATTGTGGACATTGTGCAAAATACGTACGACATTTCAACAAAAAAAATTTCACTCTTCGAGCAGCCGTCTTGTGGACCATTGGTGACTTTCCAGCTTACGGTATGATGTCTGGGTGGTCTAAAACCGGTAAGAAAGCTTGTCCTTACTGCATGGAGAAAAGCCAAGCATTTTGGTTAAGCAACATGGTAAGGTACTTGGTTTGATTGCCATAGGAAATTCCTATCTCCAGATCACCCTTTCAGGAAAAGCAAGACAGTTTATATAAGAATAGAGTTGAGAAAGGCGATCCTCCACACATCATGTCGAGTGATGAGCTTTGGGAATGTGTGAAAGACCTTCCAAAGGCAGTTAATGGTCCCGAAGCACTTAAACAGGTCAAAAAGGCCAAAAGAGGTTGGGCAAAGCAAAGCATATTTTGGGAGCTACCTTATTGGAAACATCTTCTCGTTCGCCATAACCTAGATGTGATGCACATTGAGAAGAACTTTTTTTACCAACTAATTCAAACTATTATGGATGTCAAGGGAAAAACTTCTGACACGGCTGCCGCTAGATTAGACATCCAGGCTCATTGTAAACGTCCCCAGCTTCATCTACAAAAAGACGATCAAGGAAAAGATGTCATGCCAAAGGCACCTTACACTCTTGATAGAGCACAAAGGAAGGTTTTGTGTGAGTGGGTGAAGCAGTTGCGATTTCCTGATGGGTACGCTTCTAATTTGAGCAGATGTGTTGATTTACAAGGTTGTAAACTAGTAGGAATGAAAAGTCATGACTGTCATGTCTTCATGGAAAGGTTGTTCCCTGTTGCTCTTAAAGAATTTTTGCCCATTCATGTATGGAATGCAATCACAGAGATAAGTCAATTCTTTCGAGATATATGTTGCTACACTATTACAGTAAGTGACATGGAACGATTGGAGAGAAACATTGCGGAGATAATTTGCAAGCTAGAGAAGATTTTCCCTCCTTCATTTTTCAACTCAATGGAACATTTACCGATACATTTGTCATTTGAAGCGAAGTTGTGTGGACCTGTTCAATATCGATGGATGTATCCATTTGAGAGGTTGTAGCCAGAGAATTCAAACATAATTATTATGTTGTCATTTATATAACTGGTTGGTTAAACATAATTACTGTTGTTTAATATTAATTTCAGGTTCCTAAATCACTTGAAACGGAAAATTGGGAACAAAGCCCGTGTTGAAGGTTCAATATGCAACGCTTACCTAACTGAAGAGGTTGCAAACTTTTGCTCGCATTACTTTGACTACAAGTTTGACACAAAAACAAGAGATCTAGGTCGGAATGTCAACCCTGATATTGACAGTGACATACACAACAATGATGTTCCAGAACTATTCACAGTCGACACAGGTCGTGTTACAAATCAAGGGAAGTCAAGATTTCTAGATCAGAAAGAACTCCAACATGCACACTTTTTTGTGCTGTCCAACTGCGGCATTTTGGGTGACTACGAAAGGTTAGGACAAAAATGTTACATGTATATTCATAGCATGTGAACAACTATGTTTAATTTCTAGTCATTGAGTTGGAATCATCCATTTTGTAGGAAGTTTGAGGACCACCTTCTCTCAACCCATCGGACTTTGGATAGAGAAGCAGTTCAAGAAAAATTTGAAGTTGAATTCCCAAAGTGGTTCCGTGATACGGTAACAACAATCAATACCCTATTTGTTTATGTTTGTAGGTTTGACTTACCATTACACTTTAACATTACCAATTTCACCTTACCTACAGGTCCATCGCGATAAACCGAATTCTGATGTCCTACAAGCTTTGGCTATGGGGCCTTTCAAGCGAGTTCGAAGTTTCAGTCAAATCATGGTTGGTGGTTTCAACTTTCATACGTATGGTCACGGTCGTCAAAAAGCCACTATGAATTACGGTGNATCATGGTTGGTGGTTTCAACTTTCATACATATGGTCACGGTCGTTAAAAAGCCACTATGAATTATAGTGTTTCAGTTTCGGGTGAAGATGGCTCAGAGTACTATGGAATTTTAGATGACATCATTGAACTTGTCTACACTGGTGCGAAAAATGAGTACAAGACTATGTTGTTTAAGTGTAGCTGGATAGATTGTGTTAGGGGTATGAACATACATGAGCGATACAAGCTTGTCGAAGTCAATCATACGAAAAAGTACCCAAAGTATGACTCATCTGTCTTATCTTATTAAGTAAACCAGGTTTACTACACATCTTATCCAAGCCTTAAACGAGATCGCGTTCAATGGTGGGCTGTGTTCAAAACACACGCTAGGTCCGTAGTTGATGCTCCAGTTGACCTACAATTTCTACAGGAAACTTTACCTACCGCAGCTTTAATCCTTTGTCCACCTAACGAGATTCCGAACTATGATGTTGTTGAGGACTTTGTTGTCTCTGATTCTGATGACGATGAAATGATTGCAGACGATGACGATGATGAATCTGAACTGAGCTCAAGCGATTCAGAAGAAGAGGACGACACCATTGTATACCTAGATGACAGTAGTGACGGATATAGTACAGATCATAGCAGTGAATAGTTACCTTATTTCGTTCATGTAATGCAAGTGTTGGAATAAGATGATTATTAGCTTAGGGATTGAGCCATTGTTGTTCTCATTATGTGTACTGAACGCTTATTGGAGATCCATTTACATGAAATGAAAATGTGTATCGTTGTTTATCGGTTTTCATTTAAAGCTTTTATCTTGCATTCTCTTAGTATTCAGATTCATGTATTGTGCAGATTCGTCCCTAATAAATATTGTCACTCATATGTATGTGTGTTAATAGTGGTTAACATTGATTCAGGTATTCATGGACGGCGGTACTCATCGAGATGCACGGAAGAAGGGGAAAAAAGGTATTTCAAATGTTCATGGTACCGTGATCAACTTGGGTGAGTCATCGCAACAACAGCAGCGACCTCCGGAGCAGCTGAACAAGCATCACAACGTCACACAGGATCATCACGGTCAAATTCAAATAGAGGTTCACACTCAGGTGAACCAACATGCTACTACCTCAGTGCAAGAATCAGGTCAAGCTACAGATGAGTCAGGGAGGCTAATGTTGGACCCTACTTCGTTGTGGTAACAGTTTCAGATGCATAACTTCGACACGCATTATTGTAATTTTGTTTGTAACTGTCTTTCATTTCGTTAAACAATTAAAAAAATTTGGTTGTTGTTTTCAGGTTTGAAGATGATAAGGTTAAGAGGTTGATAACGCAAACGATTCAGGGATACTACAACGCCCCTTGGAGAAATTACAAGGAAGTTGATGATGCCACCAAAAGTCACTGGTGGAACGTGTTTGGGGTATAAATTGTTTTAAGTAAANTTGGGGTAGAAATTGTTTTTATTAAATAAAAGCTTTTGGTTTTTTAACACTTTGTTTGACATTGAGTATAATAACTACATTTGAATTGAATCGCAGAGGCAATGCACTTGGGATCCTGAGTTGGAACCTCAAGTTAGACAACAATTCGTTACAAGGCTTGGAAATCGATTGCGTGACATGTTCTACACCGTCACCCACTCGATGAATGGAGCTAAGCCTAAATGGGTCACTGAGGATGTCCACAAGGCTATGCTGGCTGTGGTTAAAGAAGATGAAACTTACAAGAGAAGAAGTGCTCAGAACAAGAAGAACAGGAGAGGTGGCTCGATGGATAACCCCATTGAACCCACCCACTCTCAAGGTTTCATCTCAGCTGTGCAACATGCAAAGAAGATGGTAATGAAAGCTTTTCTATTCATTCTTCGTATCAGAAAGTTAAATACTTTATACGATTTTACTTTTACACTATTCGACTCCGTCACATGTGCAGGCAAAGCAGAATGATGGCAAGCTACCAACCCCAGTAGACCTGCTCATGCGTACGCATTTCAAGGAAGACCCGGGAAAAGGAAAGGTGGCAGCCAACTCCAAAGCCAAGAAAATTGTGGTATGTAAATTTTGGAGCTTTTTTGAGTGAATTTGAGCCCATAACGGTTGTAATGCCACATTTCAATAAATTAAAAACATAGACACCTCTAAATATGCAGTATATGAATGTTAAAGGTACTGATCAGCTTAATTGAAGAGACGGCAATGAAATGGGCAAGTAAATAGCCAATTTGTGGTGTTTTGAGTCATTTTGGGTGATATTGAGCCCAAAACACTTGGAAGTTGACTTTTAACTTAACTTGAGGACTTATACACTTGTAAATACGCTATTTAGGAATGTTTTACTTAGTTATAAGCTTAAATGAAGAACAACTAGTGACTTGGCCATGATATTAGCCACTTTTCGTGATTTTGGAGCCTTTTTGAGTGAATTTGAGCCCAAAACGGTTGTAATGCCACATTTCAATAAATTAAAAACATAGACACCTCTAAATATGCAGTGTATGAATATTAAAGGTACTTATAAGCTGAATTGAAGAGACGGTAATGAAATGGGCAAGTAAATAGCCATTTTTTAGGTGTTTTGAGTCATTTTGGGTGATATTGAGCCCAAAACACTTGGAACTTGACTTTTAACTTAACTTGAGGACTTATACACTTGTAAATACGCTATTTAGGAATGTTTTACTTAGTTATAAGCTTAAATGAAGAACAACTAGTGACTTGGCCATGATATTACCCACTTTTCGTGATTTTGGAGGTTTTTTGAGTGAATTTGAGCCCATAACCGTTGTAATACCACATTTCAATGAATTAAAAACATATACACCTCTAAATATGTAGTATATGAATGTTAAAGGTACTTATAAGCTGAATTGAAGAGACGGTAATGAAATGGGCAAGTAAATAGCCATTTTGTGGTGTTTTGAGTCATTTTGGGTGATATTGAACCCAAAACTCTTGGAAGTTGACTTTTAACTTAACTTGAGGACTTATACACTTGTAAATACTCTATTTAGGAATGTTTTACTTAGTTATAAGCTTAAATGAAGAACAACTAGTGACTTGGCCATGATATTAGCCACTTTTCGTGATTTTGGAGCTTTTTTGAGTGAATTTGAGCCCAAAACGGTTGTAATGACACATTTCAATAAATTAAAAACATAGACACCTCTAAATATGCAGTATATGAATGTTAAAGGTACTTATAAGCTTAATTGAAGAGACGGTAATGAAATGGGCAAGTAAATAGCCATTTTAAGGTGTTTTGAGTCATTTTGGATGACATTGAGCCCAAAACACTTGGAAGTTGACTTTTAACTTAACTTGAGGCCTTATAGACTTGTAAAAACTTGATTTAGGAATGTTTTACTTGGTTATAAGCTTAAATGAAGAACAACTAGTGACTTGGCCATGATATTAGCCACTTTTCGTGATTTTGGAGCTTTTTTGAGTGAATTTGAGCCCAAAACGGTTGTAATGCCACATTTCAATAAATTAAAAACATAGACACCTCTAAATATGCAGTATATGAATGTTAAAGGTACTTATAAGCTTAATTGAAGAGACGGTAATGAAATGGGCAAGTAAATAGCCTTTTTGAGGTGTTTTGAGTCATTTTGGGTGACATTGAGCCCAAAACACTTGGAAGTTGACTTTTATCTTAACTTGAGGCCTTATAGACTTGTAAATACTTGATTTAGGAATGTTTTACTTGGTTATGAGCTTAAATGAAGAACAACTAGTGACTTGGCCATGATATTACCCACTTTTAGTGATTTTGGAGCTTTTTTGATTGAATTTGAGCCCATAACGATTGTAATGCCACATTTCAATAAATTAAAAACATAGACACCTCCAAATATGCAGTATATGAATGTTAAAGGTACTTATAAGCTGAATTGATGAGACGGTAATGAAATGGGCAAGTAAATAGCCATTTTTTAGGTGTTTTGAGTCATTTTGGGTGGCAGTTGAAATAGTGTTCTATGTGTATTCGTCTATTAGTATGTTTGTTTCAATCAAGTTCATGTTGTAGGAAATATATCAGAACCAGGTTGAGGATTCCTCCAATGCGGAAACTCCAAAGACGCTAAATGAGATGTATTGGGAGGCAGCTGGTGGGCGCAGCAAGAAAGGTCGCGTCAAAGGTCTTGTAGTGGTGTTGAGCTTTACTACGGGTCGTTCAGGCGATGTGGATCGTCACAGCAGTACACTCCCTCTGTCGTTTCTCAAATGCAAGAACATTTTGACAAGAGGGTAGAGAATGTCACAACCCAGCTGCAAGAGTTCCAGCAGGAAATCAGGACCCAGATTCGTGATGAGTTAAGGCAGGAGGTTCGAGAGGAGGTCAGGAATGAGATGCAAGTAGAGATGGCCGCAATGGAGCAGAGAAACAGAGAGCATGTGGAGGAGCTGATGAGTCGGATTCAGGGATTCGACACTGACTGTTGTTCTCCGTTCCAGAGTCATCGTAGAGACCCTAGAGATGACTCGGGTAGTGGCGCAGGTGAAGGCACTCCAGTTTAGTTAGCTAGCTTACTTGTGTTTCATGATATATCGTATTATCGAATGGATATATAGTTTAGTTCTATGCAATTATTATTATTGTTAAACCTTTTATGGTAGTATTTAATGGTAGTTGTAAGACACAAATTAATTAATTTATGTTTTAAATAGTTTGCGACGGAATTTATCGTCGCAACAGAACGGAAATGGTTATGGTCTATATATAGATTTGCAGGTATGAATTAGGGTTTGAAGCAGTCTTTTTAAAAATAAATTGCAAAATTCCGACGGAAATATTGATCGCAAATTGTCATATAAGAATTTCATAAAACTATTGCGACGGAATTTATCGTCGCAAAAAAAAAGGAAAATTAAATAGTTGCAAATTGAGCACAAATTTGCGATGGAATTTTCCGACGGAATTTTCCATTGCAAATTTGCGAGGGAATTTTCCGTCGCAAATTTGGATTTTGCGATGGAAAATTCCGTCGCAAATCTGGATTTTGCGATGGAAAATTCCCTCGCAAATTTGCGATGGAATATTCCGTCGGAAAACCCAATATTTTGCGACGAAGGAAATAGCGACGACCGGTTTCGACGGAATTTCAGGTTTTTGCGACAGATTTTTTCCGTCGCTAAAAAGCTGTTTTCTTGTAGTGTTTTTTGGTTTCATAACTATATTAGTTTATAATTTTCACGAAAAAATATTATGAAACTACCGTACCATTCAGCAAATGTCACAAAAATATAAGTGAAATATCATTTACAAAAATTTAATTGTACCGCATAAGTGGATTACCATTCACAAAAATATGAAAATTTATTACTGATTTTATTCATAAAATATAAACTTCCAATAATTTTTTTTTTGTTTAATGATTTTTTTGTTTAATAATTATCAGTGGATTATTTCAAAAAAAAAAATTATCAGTGGATTAATATCAAAATTATTACTATGTAATTATTCCATAGTTAAAAAAATAATAATAACAATGCATAGTTGAAAATCAATAGTTAAAAATCAATATCAATAATCAATAGTTAAAAGTCAATAATCAATAATTTATAGTTAAAAATCAATATATCATAATTAAAAAATCATTAACCCATACTAAAAACTTGTAGGTCAGTTCCATCCATTACAGTTCAGTTCAGCTCCAATCAATTCAATTAGTTTGAATAAAACAGGCCCTAAGTACATATACTTTGTTTATATTATTAGTGCTTATAATTCTATTTTATAATACATATATGTATATATATACTATTCTTTTGCACTTGATATCAACATATACATCTCAATTATTTCAAACATTATAATATAAATTGATTGTTTAGAATAGATATTTGATATGTTGTAGATGTAAAAATTGTTTGGTGCCCATTTAAAAAATGGCCATTACTGTCTCCAAAAGTCAAAAGAATATAAGCCACAATTTTTTTATAAGACAAATTCTTATAAGTGGCAAGCCACAATTTTCAATTGAGGGTGCGACCATATTCTAATCCCAAAAGAGAAAAATAAAATCCCAATTTCTTTAAATCTTCAAACCGTTACTGCACTCCTCTCTTTCGTCCTTTTCTTCTCCATTTCCATTTCTAGAGATTTTAAAATCAAGTTAAAAGTATAATTCATCAATTAACCAAAATTTATGCATTTTCAATTATTACTTGAAAATGATATTCTATAATTTGTAGTAATGTCTTCTATTATTGTTGGAGCCTTAGACTAGTGGTTATTGTGGTGGCGTTGGTTTTTGTGATTACAGATTGAACATTGTAGAAATAATTAAGATGGGGAAGGATTGGAGAGGGTGGGAAAAAAAGCCGATAATAGAAGCATAAAGAGGTAGCCAACTAACGATGAGTTCATCATACATTCGGGGAAAGAAGTTGGTGACTCAATATTTGATGACATCATTTTTTTTATCTCCCCTCAAATTAATTGCCTCTGATATATTTGGTAAAATAGGATCTGCTAAGGATTTGACGTCATTAACTTTTTTTTTGAATAGTCTTATTATAACATTTATAAAAAGTATACCATTTCAACGATGAGGATTACTTTAAATAATAGGGATTACTTAAAAAAGTATAGAGGTCAATTATTTAAATAATAAGGGTTACTTTATAAATATAAATATTTGAGGGTTATCCGATCATTTCAACAACGATAATTACATATTATCAATACAATGGTTACTCATGAAAATTACAAGGGTTACTTGCTATTAATACATGGGTTACTCAGTTGAATAATTAGAGTACTTACCATAAATATTTGAGTTACCCATCTTAATGATGATAATGATTACTGTTGTACGTATTATATATACAGGGATTATTTGTGAGAATAATGAGGGTTACTTATTATAAATATATGGTCTACCCATTTAAGCAATGAGGGTTACTTGTTATAAATATAAGGCTCAATAAGGGCTACTTAATATAAATATAGGGGTTACTATTCAAAACGTAAAACGAGGGTTACTTATTATGAATATAAGGGTTGCTCATCTAAATAATGAAGGTTACTTATTATAAATAAATGGGTTACTCATCTAAACAATGAGGGTTACTTATTATTAATATAGGGGTCACTCATTTAAACAATGAGGGTTACCTAATATACATATAGAGGTTACTCAACTAAACGTAAAATGAGGGTTACTTATTATGAACATAAGGATTACTCATCTAAAGAATCAGGGTTACTTAATAAATTAATATAAATATAAGAGTTACTCATCTAAGTAATGAGGGTTATGTGTGTGTTGGGGGAGCAGAGGAAGGTTAAAAATTTAACATTACAAAACTACATCAATATGGATCTCTATCTGTAGAGAATTAAAAAATATGAATTTTGGTACTTTTACTTAATATTTAAAGTTGTATTTTTTATAATATATGCATTTGAAAAGTAAAAATATTATTTTTTCTCTCTCCTCCTATAATTGGTTGAGAATTTTGGAATGTATTTTTATTAGAGAATTTTGGAATGTGCAGCGTAACCAATGAGTTCGGCCACACTCTCAATTCAACGTGTGGTCAGTCATACAAAAGACACGATGTTTTCATAATTATCAAAACAATTAAGTACTCCGTAATACCTATAACTAATTTTTTACTGAGTTTCTCTCTCAAAATAAATTAGAAATTCACTTTGTTTTTCAGTTCAATAATAATATAACAACAAAATCTTATATGAGGCTGGCTTCATGGTTTGCAAATTGTGCAACCAGCCCAAAATTACAACATGGCCAAAACGGAGTTAAAGCCCTTTTTTTCTGTTATCTTTAATTTTCTTTTGCATTTAATTTTGTTTTCAACGCTTTTCTTTCATTTATTGCACTTTTCATGTTTTCCTCTTAATTATTTAATTTCTATGTTTTCTTTGTTTTCATCTTCAATTTCGTGATATTCTCTCAATTTTCAGAGTATTTTCTTCATCTCTTAAATTTATGCGTTGTGATTTTAAGATTTCTTCACTAGTTCCTTCTGCATTTTCTTCTTTGTTCAGTAAATCTACATTCTACTTTTTTTTTTTTCTGGTTTTAAGTTTGATTTTCAATTATGCCTAAGAAGAAGTTTTTGGTGAAAGGTGGTGCTAGAGTTCATTCCACAGTGAAAGTTGTTCCAAGTAAGTTTTCTTTGCTTCATTTTTCGAATTTGAGTTAAATTAAGCATGATTTCTTAATTTATTAGTAAGTTATATATGTATGATTTGTTAATTACTTTTAGATCTATGGTTATGTTTTGAATTTTTTTTATTACTTTTGATTAGAGTTAGAAGTGTTGAATAATTTTGATTATTTGATTTTTGCATTAAATTAATTACAAATTTTCGTTTAATTTTGGTACATTTTTTATTTTTGTTCTATATTTGTATGAATTAACTGTTTTAGATCTATTTCAATTAGTTTTTTATTTAACCTTTTTGTTCAATAATTGTTACTTATTAGTTGCTTGAATTGTTACTTATTGTTAGTTTTGAATAATTTTAGTTTTTATTTATTTTTTGATTTAATTTCGATTAATGATTAGTAATTTCAATTAATTTTTGATTTAATTTTTTTATTCAACAATTGTTACTTATTAGTTGTATACTTGTTACTTATGGCTTGGCTAGTTTTGAGTTATTTTAGTTTTTATTTAATTTTTGATTTAATTTCGATTAATGTTTAGTAATTTCAATTAGTTTTTGATTTAATCTTTTTTATTCAACAATTGTTACTTATTAGTTGTATAATTGTTACTTATGGCTTTGCTAGTTTTGATTTATTTTAGTTTTGCTTTATTTTACTTATGGCTTTGCTCTTTGTGCAAGTAAGTTGCTCCATAAAAAACAAAATTTACATTTTATATGCATTTTGCTCTTACTATAATTGTTACTTTATTACTTTATACTGTTACTTTATAGTTCTTATTAGTTACTTATTATTTTTGGTTTGTATTTGATTTTATTGTCATTAGTAACTAATTGACTCTTAGATGTTACTTTATTCATTTTGTTAGTGTTACTTTTGTTTTATAAATTCAATTTCACTTGGTTGTTTTTTTCTTATAATTGTTACTTTATTTGTTTGTAACTGTTACTTTTGATTTGAGAACTAAATTGAAATTGGTTATTTATTTGCCTTATAATTGTTACTTTTTGCATAATAATTGTTACTTATTCTTTTTGTTTATTGATTTTAATTGTATTAAAACAATTACATATATAATAGTATATGATTACTTATTATTCTCAAAATGTTATTTTTTTTTTCTTCTATCTGTTACATAAAAATAATAATATTGGTGAAGATTATGATCATGATGAGAAATAGTATTATAATAATGTCATGATTATAATAGTATATAGTTACTTATTATTTTAATACTAATAATAATGCTTCGTTTTTGAAGTACATAGAAGTACAGAACATTAAAATTATGCTAATTAATTAGTTATTGATCTATACATGCAACATTGTTTTCTTTTTACTATTACCATTGTCATTCATAATACATCCATATAAACTCTTTAAAATTAATTTGTTAATTTAAAACTAACCTTGTATTTCATGATTTTTTTGAATGTGTTCTTCAATTTCTTCACAATTTAACCCTAATTGCTGTAATGAATCTTCAATCTCCTCCAATTCCATTGATTCTTGTGAATCGTTTTTTTTTCCAGCATTTGTTATTGAATTACTAGTCGAATTTGTAGTGGAATTTGTGATGGAATTTGTACTTGAATTCGTATTTTGAACTTTTAGGTGAATTTGCACTTGAATTTGTAGTTGAATTTGTGTAATTGTAGAGCTCGATGTAGTTTCAGATTGATTTTTCATATTTATTTGCAATTTCTTCAGTTTTTTGGGATTGATGTTGTTTTTAGGTTTTGAAGCTGAATGAATTTGTGCGATTGAATTTATTGCCTCTGGGGTTTTTAGTTTCTTTTCTTTTTTTTCCAATTAAAGCTGAAGTTGTTAGTCGCACAATTTGATAACTGTGCAACCAATTCCACAGAAAACCGGTTGTAATATAACTAATTTATTTCATATTTAGGGTTTTATTATGTTTTATTTTTTTTTTGCAAATTTGTTAAAAAAATTATAAATAGTTTTAAGTATTGTACATTCCGTTCATGGTGTTAACCACTATTAAAGGAGATTAACAAGTATCTCTCAAAATAGTCGAGAATTCACATGCACATAATTTTTTTTTTCAAGTGATTCATGGTTGTTGAATTTTAGGTGACCACGATTTTTTCATTTTTTTATTTGAAGGTTTATTTGATTAACCAATGCTTTTCTGCTAAGGATTTTTGTATTCAATTCAAAATTTTTTGATCTAAATTTTTTTTTTTTTAAGTTTATGTTGCTAGAAAACATGGAAGAACCATCACTCTATATGAGAATACCAAACTCCTTTCCTCGGAGTGTTATATTGATGGTATATAAATAGGGTTACAAGATTCCAGAATAATCACGGAAGATATACACATAGAATATATCAAAAATATTTTACACAAAATATTACCTCTATCACACCTCCGCAGACCACAGTCATAGCGGGAGGAGGACGTATGCTAAGACTGGCTCTAAAATCTAAAAATAATTATCGAGACAAGCCTTTTGTGAAAATATCTGCAAACTGATGACGAGATGGAGCATGAACCTGGTCCAGTGTCACTTTTTCGCGAACAAAATGAATATTGAGCTCAACATGCTTGGTGCGTTGGTGCATGTTGGACCGGGTTCGTAGACAAATACACAACACTAATGTTATCATAATACACAATAGTTGCCTGTCGAAGAAGACAATGGAGCTCCAGGAGAAGATTACAAAGTTAACAAGCCTTGGAGATAACATTTGCAACGACTCTGTACTTTACCTCTACACTAGACTTGGATAATGTGTGCTGACGTTTCAACGACCATGAAATAAAATTATCACCCAGAAAACAACAATAACTAGATGTGGAACGATTAGTGTACGAACATCCCGCCCTGTCGGAATCAGTATAGGTGATTAAACGAGTAGAGGAAGATGGATAGAGATGTAACAAATGATCAATGGTGCCCTAAATATACCGCAAAATGCGTTGAAGTTCACGATAATGATGCTCCTGTGGATTGTGCATGAATAGACAAATTTTTTGAACAACATATGCAATGTCAGGGCCAGTAAATGTGAGATATGGAAGAGAAACTACAAGACTACAGTAGTGAGTAGCAACGGAGACCAGTGGGCCCGAGTTAGCACTAAGCTTCGAACTTGCTTCAACTGGAGTGAAAACCAGTGTACAATTAGACATGCCCGCAAGTTCCAAAATTTCTTGGGCATATTTTTCTTAAGATAATAACATGTATGGTTTGGTGCGTGTTATAGAGATCCCAAGAAAATAGCTTAAAGGTCCCATATTTGACATAGGAGATTCATACTTTAATTTTGCAATAAGAATAGTGCTTAGAATGTAAAAAGAGGTAACCAGTATTATGTCATCAACATAGAGAAGGAGGTAAGTCGTGTCATTGCCTTGCTTATTGGTGAATAGGGAGGTGTCACTCTTTGCCACAATGAACCCCAATTTAACTAAAAATTGTGCAAAACGTTGGTACCATGCATGAGGTGCTTGCTTTAAGCCCTAAAGTGTCTTGTGAAAAAGACAAACATATTTGAGTGGTTGATGCATGTAGACAGTTTCCTGCAAGTCACCATGTAAAAATGTGTTTTTAAAACCAATTGATGAATCAACCAATTTTGAGCCAACGCCAAGCTAAGAACCGTTCTAATAGTTGCAGGTAGTTTTGTCAAAATTCGACCCGACTAGAAAATATTTATAACCCGGCCCGTAAATAGTGGGTCTTGGCACAATTTTTATGGCCTATAACCCGTTTTAACCTGCTAAATCCAAACCCACTAATTCCAAACCCGACTCGTTTTAACTCGCTAAATTCATTTCTTCCCCTTTTCCCTTTCACGTTCTTAAACCTAGACACTTAACATTGAGCAACTTGTTCTCTTTCTTTTTCTTTTCACTTCCTCATATACTCACTACTTATAAGCTTGAATATTTCATCCAAAAAAAGTAATTAAATAAATATACTAAGCTTTTCGATTCAATCGGTAGGGGAACTTTTCGATTGTTTGTTTCTTTATCCTCATTTCTCATCTTTCAATAATTAAGAAGATAATTTCCAATGTTTTCTTTTATTAATTTAACGATGTAAAAAAATTTCACCATTGAGTGTTCTAAATGTAATCAGGTTGAATATTTATGACTTTATGTAACTCACTTGGAACGTGTAGTGAGGAACTGGGGATAATTTTGAGTGTTCACCGACAAATTACATACAATATTTAATTTTCAAATTTTTTTTTTTTTGCTAAAACAACTTTTTAGTCATAGATTTAAGTTAAATTAAAAGCATCACCTAACCCGGAGACTCTAGATTGTGGACAACATATTCTCAACCCGAACTCAACTCGGCCATAACCCGCTAAAAAACCATAACCCGACCTGATCTGACCAGTTTGACAGGCCTAGTTGCAGGTTAAACAACTAGGCTACAATTCTCATCACAATCATTCCCCTTTACTTGTGACCTACCATCACACACAACACGAGCTTTGTACCTTTTAAGGTCGTCGTTAGATTTATAATTGTGATGAAATAGCCACATACAATTACCATTATTCACCCCCATAGGCCTAGGTACTAACTCCCATGTCCCCGTCTTAGTTAAAGCACCATATTCATCTTGCATTGCCGTAGTTCAATTGGGATCAGTCAAGGCTTGTGTTGTGAGATTTGGGAAGTAGGGAGAGTTGTGAGGTAATGGAGGTGAGAGCATATTTTGGGTTAGGCTTGAATATGCCATGGCTAGCTCTTGTGCGCATGGGAGGTGAGGGTGGTGGAGGTGTGGTTGGTATAATAGGAGGAGTGCCATGCAAAGGAGGGGGCGTGTATGGTTGGGTTGAGGGGGTGTTGGTGGGGCTGTTGTGGTCGGGGCTGCTGTGGTAGACAGAGAAGATTGCAGGGAGGCTGCAGTTTAGGGACTGTCCCAGGAGGGTTGCATTACAGGCTATGTGTGTGTGTGTAGGGAGGGGTGCGTGGTTGTAGAGAGGGAGAAGGAGGGGGGACGTTGTAGGCTATGTTCGGGAAGGTTGTGGGCCGTGGTGAAGATGGTAGTGATGGGTTAGGATAGGTGAAAGCTCATCTGAGTCTAAGAAGTGATAGTCATCCAATGGAAAAGAGGTAATGTTTTTGTAAGGGAACATGTCTTTATGGAAAACAACATAGCAGGAGATGATTATTTTATTTATAGAAACTTCTAAACAATGATACCCACGATGGTGGAGGTGGGGGTGGGGGTGGGGGTACCCTAGAGCATTGAGCTAGTTTATGTGGAGAAGTTGAAGACAAATTCGATCGAGAAGCACATGCACCCAAATACCCCAAGATGATCATATGTGGGTAGAATGGAATAGAATGTTAATTAGATAAGTCAACGTTTCTAGAGAAAAATGCCAATAAGAAGGAGGAAGAGAAGTATGGAATAGAATTGTATAGGACATGTTAATATAAGGTATGAATCATGCATTCAACGTTTCTATTTTGAGAGGATGTGTGTGGACACAAATATCAATATATAATGCCATTTTCAAAACAAAATTTTTTTAAAGGATTATTGTCAAACTCTCTTCCATGGTCACTTTGAAAGGTTTTAATTGGTCATTTTACTTGAGTAATGACATATTTTTGAAATTTTAAAATGGTACGATAAGCTTGAGAATTTAGGATAAGACGCATACTCCATACAAAATGAGTAAAATAATCATAAGAAAATATTTATGACCACCAACAATAGGGACCAGAAATGTACATAAATTTGCATGAATTAAATCAAAGGCAAATGAAGTAGTATTAGTTGAATCATGAAAAGGCAAGCGATAGTGTTTTTCTAAAGGAAAAGAAGCAAATAGAAGCACATACTTTATTACATGGAATTAACTTTTTAAGAAGACTAAACACAGGTGATCCCATATTGCCTAAATGATTATGCCAAGTTGAGGGAGACAAAACAGCAAGACTAGTGGCAAGATAAGCAATAAGAGCGGAAGAAGAGTTGATGGGATATAAGTCCCCTGAAATTGCATCTTGCTATTAGAGTCCACATACAAAGATCCTTCACAGAAAAACCAAAAGGAATCAATTTCTATACAAATAGAGTTATTAGTAGTAAATTTACATACTGAGATCAAGTTTTTGACAAGTTTAAGAGCAAGAAGTACATTAGATAAGGAAAATGAAGTGTTTGCGAAAGAGGAGTGACCATAACTCATTATTAGTGCTTAAGATAAAAAAGAGGAGAGAGTGTGCCTCAGTTGTTGGTCATGTGAGATGTAGCCCCGAAATTAAGAGGTGTGCGAAAAACTCCAATTTTGAATTTCCATTCCGAAAAACCAGTTATCCGGTCCGTTTTTTAAAAATCGGATACTAGATCGGAACCGAAATGGAATTTTCAAAATTCAGATTCCGAATTCTTAAGGAAAAGATAAACCGGATATCCGATTTTCCGATTAGGTTTTTTTAAAGGATAATGAAGTGTTTTAGAAGAAATTTGGTTAAAAAATATGGATCCGGATTTTCGATCAGGATTTTTCGGAAATCCAGATTTCTGGTTTTTCCAGATCGGATACGGAATATAGTTTTTTGATTTCGAAAAATCAGGATATCCGATTTTTCCGGATCGGAAAAGTTCCGGAATCCCGTTTTGTACACCCCTACCCGGAATCCATGTACCAATCATCGTCATTTTGTGTTGGGTTCATAGTTGAAAGTGCCATATTATGCAAAGTGTTTGTATGTTGAATTTTCATGATCTTGTAGAGTAGTGCAATCTCTTATATCTTGTAAATATCACGGCAAGAATTGTTCATTTTTCTTGAACTACATCAAGAGTTGTTGTAATGCCTTGAGTATTGTTGAAACATTATGCATGTTTTATGATTCTTGATTGCAAGTACTCATGAGCCATAGTGTATGGATGGAATCATCCAAATACAGCTAAAATGTTGTCGGAATTAATATTGATATTGATCATTTTCCTGATACAGGATGTCATATGAGGAAGTTTACGCCCCTGCAGACAGCGAATCTGTTGGATGAAGCAGTCCCGACATTCCAAAAGGCCATTCTTCCACTTCCATGGTAATTTACTTCCATGAAAATTTCAATATCTTTTACACCGTATTTCCATATCATTTCCTTATTAACATATACTTCCCATGACATTTCTTAAATCATAAACCTCCAAAGAAAATGAAGAAGGTGCTTGAAAAAGAAACTGACTAAGGTTTCTTGTCATAGTCACCAAGACAAAGTAATCTTGTATTCATTCATAAATTCTTTTCACCTAAGATTATTTTCAGCATAGATTTTGGATGATTTTGCCATTTCATCAGGCTTATGATAAGAGTATCATCACAAAATCGAGGTTTGCGGCATATCATTTCCTTATTAACATACTTCCCATGACATTTCTTAAAATCCGTCTGTACTTATGGTTAGCGACGGAAGTAGATACGGATTGGTCCATTTATAAAAGTGTCGTCTCTAATTTAGGATTTTCCAAAATCCGTCTCTAAAAGTAGCTCTAAAAAGTAGAGAAGAATTTTGAAATCAGTCTCTACTTTTTAAGACTCAAAAAAAATTTATTTTCTATCTCTTTATTCTCTGAATTGTAATTGGTAGGAATTGAACTGGAGACCTCAAAGTCGCTTGGTGAAACTCAAACCAACTCTACCAAGTACTATTTATTAAACCTATATGCATATAATTGTATATAAATGAAAGAAAAGGTTTCTGTCTCTAAATTAGAGACGGGAAAAAAAATCTACCTCTAAATTAGTGACGAAAAAAGAAATTTGTCTCTAATTTTAGAGACTGATTATTTTCGTCTCTAAAATCAGTCTCTTAATATTAAGAATGGGAAATTTTTGTTGTATCTCTATTTTAGTCTCTAAAATTAGAGACAGGATTTAGGGACGGAAAAAATCCGTCTCTACTTTAGAGATGGAAAAAATCTATCTCTACTTTAGAACCTAGAGGATGAAGGATTTGGAGAGAATGAAGTGGGTAGAACCTAGAGGGGGAGCATGATTTCTCTGCTTCACATTGTTGCTTTTGAACATGATATTGAGATGTAGGCCTTTGTGCCCTTTATTATGTTTTGTCACTTGTAGTTAATCTTTATTATCATGTTTTGACTTTTTAGTTGATTTTATGTAGTTATTCACATGTTGGGAACATGGATGTAATGAACTTTGAAATTAAAATAAAATATTTTATTACCAATTTGCAAGTATAGGCTAAACTTTTATAAGTCAAATAAAGTCAAACTTTTCATTAATTATATAATAATCAAAACATATACACCCTAAGGACTTGTTTATTTTATTATAGGGGCCGAACCTCAAAACGAGGTTGCCTACATATCTCTTGTCAAAGGATCAGGCCAATTGTAGTTCTGTTTTGCAATGGTCTAAGGAACTACACATAGTACTTCTTAACTGATCTAGATTCGTAAGATTGTAGAAGTTTTCACCATCCATGTCCATTAAGTCCATTGCAGCACCCTGTAGAATCATCTTTACAACATTAAGACCGGCCTAGTTCTGGCGAAACTTCCCACGACGATCTGGCACCGTCTTCATAAGAGCTTTGAGAACTAGTTCTCCTTATTTGATGTCTCTGACCTTAACCTTTTTTTTGAGGTGGCGCTCTATTCTCTTCTGATATTCTTGTACATGATCGATCCTTTTCTTATCTAGCAGAATTAAGGTATCATACCTAGCTCTAACCCATTATGCTTTCGGTTGTTGGCTTTTCGAGACAATTCGAACAGAGGGGATTTCAAGTTATACTGGTTGTACTGCTTCCACATTGTAGATTAAAGAGAAAGGAGGAGCTCATGTTGAAGTACAGGTCGAAGTACGATATCCCCACAAGGTGAAAGGCAACTTGATAAGCCAATCCTTGTAAGTTTAAGTCATCTTAGAGATAATCATCTTGATGTTCTTATTAGCTGCTTCTACTGCTCCATTAGTCTTTGGGCGGTAGTGTACTTGGTTAGTACACTCTCACACTCATCTTGGAAATGAGAACCATGGTCATTGATTATTTCATGCGAAACCCTATATCGGCAGATGATGTTTGTTTCAATGAATTGAGTGACTTGCTTAGCCTGGAGATTCTTAAATGAAACTGCCTCAACCCATTTAGTGATGTAATTGATGGCTACTAGTATGAAGTCATGTCCTCCATGTCCTGGCAGTGTAACCTTACCTATAATGTTGATTCCCTAGGTTGAGAATGGCCTAGGGGAAACGAGGGATTGAAGTAGCGATGGAGGGATATGTTGAGAATTTGAATACCCCTGGCAGGTATCGCAATGTCTTACATATCTGTGACAATCTTCCTCCATATCTTTCCAATAGCCTAAACCAATTACCTTCTTAGCTCGCATTCGATCGTTCATGTGTGGTCCGCATTCTCCGGCATGAACTTGATCCATGACTATATGAGATTCACATTGAGAAACACAACGAAGATGTAAAGTGTGATCCATTATAATATCTCTTGTATGATTCCCCACCATGTATGATGAAATGCGAGGATAAGAGTCTCAATGCTCGTTGTGCTTCCTTGGATGTATTTGGAGGGTAAGCAGCAAATAGTTCTTCATGTCGGTATACCATGGTTCATGTTGAGAAGCATTGTTTGTTTCATTGGTGAGGTTGTGCACCTGACTAGTTACGGAGGCATGGGCTGGCTTTTACCTTCTTTCGATGACTAGAGGCATGCGAGATAGCGAACTCGGATTCTTGACCATAGAAGCAAGTTAAAACAAATCATCGGTGATCCAATTGTTTTCTCTTCTTAGATAGGTATATTCCACATCTTCGATTGGGGGGAGGCAATCTGTTCGAGGTGAGTCTGATATGGAGTAACAACTTCACTTCTAACCTTTCATTTACCCGAGATTCAGTTGATGATGAGAGAGGAGTCCCCGTATGCCCTTAATTTCTAAACATCGAGAGCAATGGCGGCTTCAAGAACTATAATGCGAGCTTCATACTCAATGGCGTTGTTGGTGAAATCAAATTCCAACTTAACTGTATAGGAGTGTGTTCCTCTTGAGGTAAGATAAGAAGTACACCTTCTCTACAACACTTCTTGTTTGAGGCATCATCAAAATACAAAGACCAACTATCTTCTTCTGTCATCATTAACTCCTCATCTGAAAACTAATAATCGGCGGGGCGAGGTTCATTTGGAAAATCTGCTTGTAAGTCAGATATAATGCTGCCTTTGATGGACTTTTGAGGTGTGAATTTGAGATCAAACTTGGCTAACATGACCATCCACCTTGCTATCTATCCATTAACAATGGGCTCATTTAATAAGTATTTGATAGGATCTGCTTTATGATACAATATTTGGGCTAATAAGGCAAAACTAAAATCTTCCGTTTCTCTGTAATTTTGTTTCATTTGTTGATTGACATGTTTCATGTTTATTTTCTTTTGCTTTTTAATTATTATTATGTCTCTGTTTTTTTGAGGTTAATCACCACATGCAATATGAACAAGGCTCGATCATGATTTGTGACTCAAAGTCAAACACGTAGTAGCTATATAATATGAAAAATTGCATGCATTCATTAGTTAGTGATCTACCTACTGTTGCATGCATCTTTATTGGGTGTGCATCACATATCTTGATGTGTGATGCCGCATAATTCACAAATCGTATGTTGTATCCAAATTTTTGGTGATGTGTTAAGTTCAAGGCTCACTCAAATCAAATGCAGTTGTATTCGAGTTTTGGCCAAGTCTATGCAACTATAGTTCGCAATATTCGTCAAGGACCAGAGTTGGGCCAAGATGTGTGCAAACATTGCAAGTCTGTTGCTTTTTGAACTACATAATCTATAACATGAGCAAGATCTTACCATGAAATAGGTGTCGCTGCTGCTATAAGTGTCGCTGCTGCTATAAGTAGTACTACTGTTGTAGGTAGGGGTGTGCATAATCCGGTCCGAACCAGTCCGGCAATTCTGATTCGGTCCTCGGTCCAGTAAAACGTGTGATTCCGGTTTTCCAGTCCGATCTGGTCCAAGACCGGAAAATTCAGGTCCGGATCGATCGGACCGGATTCCTTGAAAAAAATTAGTATTTTTAGTTTATAATTGTAAAAGTTTAATATATATAAAGGTTTTTTTAGCTAAAATATTAAATTTATTTATGCTTTATATATTATTAAATTTTATGTTATATTTAGTGTATTTATAAGAGGGAAATAATATTTTTTTAAGTAATAATTAATTTTTTTTTTTAATAAAAAAATTGACAAAACGACAAATTCAGGTTCAACCTGTCCAATACAGGTCCGGACCGGAAAATTCAGGTTTGTTCCGATCCAGACCGAAATTTTTCTGGTCCGGTCTCCGGTCCAAGAAAACCGGAGATTCCGGTCTTCCGGTCCAAGAAAACCGGAGATTCCGGTCTTCCGGTCCAACCGGTCCCGATCTGGTCCGATCCGGTCTTGGACCAGGGCACACCCCTAATTGTAGGTGCTGATTACTTGTGTAGGTTTTGATCAATTGCGTACATGTATGTTTGTGTATCAAATTACTACATTAAATTCCATTGACAAAATTGCAATTAATATGCTACTTCGATGTATATTATTATTATTAGAAAAACCTATTCTTTAAATTGTAATAATAATATTATTATTTTTTTTCTAATGTTAAAAAACACTATTAGTAACATTTGTAGAAATTACCGTCACTAATAGTCTCACTATTAGAAAATACCGTAAAATGGTACTAATAGGTAAGCTATTATTATCATTTTTCTACAAACAATACTAATAGCCTATTTTTCTACTAGAGAGAAATATGTAACAAACTTTTAACGACGAAGGTTAACGTCAGAGATGATAATGAAAAATGACTTAGGCCCTGTTTTTTTGAACTAAACTGTAGCTGAACTGAATTGAAAATAGCTTAAATGAATTGAGCTGGACTGCATTGAACTGAGCTGAATTGAGCTGAAGTGGACTAAAATGAAATACTCCCTCTGTTCCTATATATTTGATACGTTTGGAATCTTGACACATGTTTTTAAGATGGAAGAATCTTGTAAATTATTTTCAATGTATAAAACATAATATTATTATATGGAGTCTTGTTTGATTCGTCTCAACGAGTACGTTATTAATATCCCATTATTATATTTTTTACATATACACAATAAAAGATATTTAAAGTCAAATAAGTACATCGACATATGTGTAAATCAAAACGTATCAAATAAAAGGGATAGGAGGGAGTAGTAATTATAAGAGAGATAAGCTGAATTGAATTGGACTGAATTGAATGAAGTTGAGTTGAATTAAATTGAACTGAACTGAATAGATCTGAAATGAATTGAAGTGCCAAAAAATTTAATCCAAAAGAATAGGGCCTGTTTACATTTAGTGAAAACTGCTGAACTGAACTTATTGAAGCTGAGTTGAACTGAACTGGACTAAACTGAGGTTTTTTCATATGGATTAATGGTTTTTAACTAAGGATATTAATGGAATAATGATTTTAAACTATTATTGATTTTTGACTATGAATTAACTATGATAATTGATTTTTAACTATGATTTTTACAGCTTGACTATGACTATTAATATTAACTATAATTTTACTCTGGATTAAAGGTTTTCAAATGTGGATTATTAATGATTTTTAACTATGGAATAATGACCAAGTAAAATTTTGATATGTATTAATCCACTAATAATTATGAAATAAAAAATAAATTTCATTATTGGTAGCTTATGTTTTAAAAAAATAAAAATCAGTAATACACATTCATATTTTTGTGAACAGTAATCCGCTTATGTCGTAGAATAATATTTTTGTGAATGATAATTCACTTATATTTTTGTTTCGTTTCTTGGTTGATAGTTTCATAATATTCTATTCATGAAAATTATAAATTGATAAAAATATATTTTTGTTCCATTTCTTGATTGACAGTTTCAGTTGAACTGAATTGAACTTATTAGAGTTGAACTGAACAGAACTAAAAGTTTATAATTATGGTTTTTAGAGAAGATTTGAGCTGAGCTAAACTGAACAGATTAGAACTGCATTGAACTGAACTGATTTTAAGCTGAAATAAATAGGTCCTAATATTATGAACAAAATAAGTCAATTACAAAACAACACTAATAAAGCTAATACACATCAATAATATTATTAACGAAATAAAACCAAATAATGATAATTTTATGAATAAAAATATTACAAAGTATGAAGAAAATAATATTTTGTACTCCGTACATGTATAAATAGTATTAGGAACAAATAAATTAGCAAAATAAAAGAAGAGCTAAATTGAATTGAACTGAACTAAGCTAAATTGATTGGAGCTGAATTGAACAGAACTGAATTGAATTAAATTGAAATCAAGTTGAAGTAAACATGCCCTTAACCAATGGAGAAGAGCATAGGAGTACTCATCGAGTTTGCCCTACTGCATATCCCTTTCATGTGAAGATTTTAATTAGCTGGCAATTCATTAATTCGCTATTCTTATACAACATGAAAGGATTCTAAAAATTGTAAGAAAGTATATATGTAGAGGGCCTCTGGCTCAGAGAACTTTCACCTTTTTTCTGACTTGAAAACTACACATTTTGACTTGAAAACAGCCTATCTTGACCTGAATTTAAAATTAATTTATTGACTAAAAGATATGCAATGCAACATGATAAAAACTGTGACTTGAAAACAGCCTACTTTGACTTGAAAACGTTTTTTGCGAAATTACAAATTTACCCTTCCGAAAACCAACTCACCTCTGAATATATGCTTTCTCGAAGATTGTACAAAAATAGTCCCCCCAAAAAAATTTGGTTGTCGTCCGTGTTTGGTATCACAAATAATAATGAAATAATGACAAAATTAAATGTGGTAGCAATCAATTGCTTTTCCATCAATGTATTGTTGAAAGTGATTGATTTTTGTAGTGATACACTAATTGAATAGCAGAATTTCCATTTTTAACGCATTAATGTTCGTTTCAACACCTACAAAACAAGTACAATGTATTCGTTTTCCTTTTATTTTTTTTATTTTTATTCGGGCTTGAGCTAGAACCTTACCGTCAGACTACTCCTTAGCTTTCTTAATACATTTGAAACTCTTGATTCGAAATAGGGCCATGATAAAGAATCCTTGTAATTAAAGTGTTTAATTTGGTGAGAGTCGAACCCAAGTCTCGTGCATTAAGGGTCTGTTTGGTAGGGCGTAAAACGTTTTTAGATGAATGATAGAGTATATAAACTATTTCTGGGTCTCAACCATCAGTTTAGTTTTCCATAAAAAACTCTTACATTGGAAAACTCATTTTCAGAAAAATTTTCATTGTTTGGTGGCATGTAAAATGATTTACATTTTAAACATATTTCATTGTTTGATTCGATGAAAAATCAAGTATCTCAATTATAAGGAAAAATGTTTTTTTTCCAAGTGTGATAGAAAATGTTTTCCTCCCAATTTTGAGGGAAAATGTTTTTAACATGGTGGAAAAGCATTTTCCACCCCAATTTTTGCATTTTAATATTTTACGTCAAACCAAACAATGTAAAATGAAAAAACTGTTTTCGAGGAAAAGGTTTTATGCCCTACCAAACGGACCCAGGTGAAAAAGAAACGGACCTAGGTGAAAAAGAAAAACTAACCAATAGAGGAACCTCTCACTTTCCAAGTACAATGTATCTCTGTCCATGATCATAAGTACTCGTAACAGGTATGCATATACTTTGGAGAATTCACATACAATGGTTGGTTGGTAGGGAGGTCAATAAATTAATACTTTTATCTTGTTTGGCTATAAGTTGAAGCATAGTAATTGATTGCCCTGTATGTAACAGATGAATAAATGCATTTATCTTACTTATGTCATGGAGCAACATTCCTTCACGAACATGGCCCCATGGACCGTGGTTGAGATAAATTATTTTCCATGAAAAAAAAAATCTGATTTTCTATAGTTCCATACCATGAATCTTTGAAAATATTTGAAATCAAATAGTTTAATAGCTAAACTTCGATATATAACACATGAATATTTTATGATAGAAATATCGAACTTTCTACCTACTAGGTATATAAAATACATGTCACTTTGTGGCATATTTTCGTTTATGAAAAAAAAAATTAAGAGTATAAAAATTGTTAATTTGTTGATTCTATCATCATCATCATATAAATATATATGTATATATATATATACTCTAATTTTAGCATTAGAGGTTACTTAAATGGGAAATTTTGGTTATAGGATATATTAGAGAAGTTAGTCGAATAGGAAAACAGGGTTACTTTTATAAACAAATAGAGTTACTTTTGAAATAAGAAAAAATTGAAATATACATCAGGGTTATTTTGATGAACACATGAAGTCACTTTTTTTTATTACATGTTTTACTCTTATATTTGATGAATTGAAAATACATTTAAGCACAAAAATAAAATATAGGATTACTATTATTAGTGAATGGGATTACTTAAATGTAATAATGGGAATATTTCTTATAATAAGAGTGATGACACCATATGGTGGCCATTGACTTGCTGAATTCCCAAAAATATATATAAGAATTTCATTATTTCACATAAACTTGAAATTTCTGTAAAAATAATGTGTATTAAACTATTGATGAACGACTACTTTTGTATCAAACTAATTCTAACCTATACATAATAGAAAAAATTAATACTTTCTCCTTTTTAGTTTATTTTTTACGTTTTATTCATAAATATTTGCCAACACGAATCTATTGACGTTTTTAACACTAATTTAGTATTTGTAAAAATTATAAAAAGTTAATATTCTAATAAGACAAATCAAGACGAATCAAATAAGACCTCATATGAATATATTTTTTCACAACATATAAAGTGCAAATAATTAATGTTCAAAATGTGATGAGTAAATAATTTCAAAACGTATAAAATAAAGTATAACAGATGAAGTAGTAAATGTCATATATATTAACCTTAGTTTTGCCACGAATCAATTACAACAAACTAATTTCCTTATTAGACATGCATAAAATTAATATACTCTTGCGGAGTAGTCTGTTGCAATTGATTTTGTTGTCGTAATGTTTGAAATAATGTTGCCTTGCACCATACAATGAATGATGAAGAATGATGATATTGCAAAATATCATTTTTGATTGATGTAGGAAAAGATAGGAAAATCCAAATCACACTTGCACCAGGTAATACCCATGCATGCACACCAGTCTAGAACGCGCACTACCCTAGAACCATTGAAGAAATTGTGCCATAAAATTTATCAGTGTGGGTCTCTACTACTCTTTTGGAAGCATAGAACTAAATGACTTTTCAATAATTCATTGGCTACAACAAAAATAATGTTTCATTTTTGACACCAAAATCTTCCAATTTACATATAGAAACTAAATTTTTATCGGTTTCAAGCAAAACGATACTAAGAACACACCTTTTTGATCGTGAAAATAATAATTCCATTAATATAATAGTATACAAGACGGTCTTTTTTAGTAAGCTCACTGGATAGATAGTTAGACAAAAAATATATTAGTTAATTGACGAATCCTGGTAAGAAAATTCACAAATAGTTGATGATCTTATCAAAAATATTTAGATAGAGGTTAGATGAGATTAACAAATGAGTGCAATAGAACTAAAAACATATTTAGAAAGAAAAAGAAATAAGCTAAGAATCTAAGACATCATCTATGTTTGGGTGTGATAGTCATTGATGGTTTTTGTCTAGGGCTTTTTTAATGTTTTAAACAGAAAGTTGACCAATTTTTTATCTCTTTAAAATATTGCAACAAAAATATACGTTATAATTAGCAATCACCATGACTAAACATTGTAGAATGACAATTGTTAGTACTATCCTTTGATAATAATAATTGTAATCCATTGTTAGTAATTGTTTTAGATCTGGGAATTTAACCACAACATGAAACTAATTCCATAAACACTAATAACAACTATGATATACTTTGATTATATCACAAATTCTCAAACTAATATCATATTAGAAAATGGAATTATTTTATATACATAATCCATAGGGCTACATAACTTATACTCCCTCCGTTTCTAAATGTTTAATTTGATACGTTTGATACTAGTCATACGATTGGAGAAGCTTTTAATTACTTCCAATATATAAGACATAAAATAGTCATATAAGGTTTTGTTTGATTTATCTCAATGAATACGTTATAATTTTTACATATACACAACCAAAGATATTTAAGGTCAAACAGGTGCATTGGCTTATGTGTGAATCAAAACTAATCAAACAAATGGGAACGGAAGAAGTAATTGACTAAAATATTACTGATGGGCAAAAGAAATTAAACATCAATGTATCAAGAATCGAACATTATCAAACTTTAAATGTATGTCATATACATGAACATAAGATATTAAATTTTGTTAATCTACCTCAAATTACAAGTCTATGAAACCCCACAAAAATTTTCTAGCATCTCACTTGATTGTTTTTTTCTTTTCTTTTTTTATACAACCCCTTAATCTATTAACCCTAAAAAATATTAAAACAACAAGTAATTAAATAAATCATTAAGCACTAATCGTATTACTATTATAATTGTTTACAATACCACAATTGTTACTGCTATGATTATGCGACACCTTAGATCCTTTAGTTTTCCGCCAAAAATGACTCAATTTTTTCCACCACCCCTTCCTTCTTTTAAGGACACCACTCACGTGACTCTTACTCTTCCTCACGAGCCCACCACGCACTTCCGGTGGCCGGTAACTCCGGATCAACGCCCACTTAACACCGTTAAAAAATGGATGCTTCTTAACCTCTGTGGCGCCTCGTGTGGACCCCATCCTCATTTGTGGGTCCTTAACCAACAAACTCTCAATAAGATCCTTTACATCATCCATTTCTTTACTAGTCTCAAAATCAGACTCATTCACGTCACAAAATTTCATGTCACGAGAAGACACTATATTTCTTAACGTCCCCTCTTTATTGACACCCTTAAACGGAGTCGTACCATAAACTAACTCATAAATTAACACCCCAAAAGCCCACCAATCAACACCGTTACCGTGACCGTTACCACTAACCAACTCTGGGGCTAAATACTCGTGGGTCCCTACACAAGACTTTGAAAAGGCCTCGGTGGGCTCTGCGACAAACTCATCGGAGCTGAACTGAACTCTCTTCCTCCTGAAAGACGACTGTTTATTGAAATTAACATTGTGGTACTTCTCAATCTTTGGTACGACGTCGGATTTAAAGCAAAGATCAAAGTCAGACAACATAATATGACCATCTTCTTTAAGAAGAATATTTTCAGGTTTAAGATCCCGGTAAACAACACCTAATGAGTGGAGGTACTCAAGTGCAACCAACACCTCTGCGGCGTAGAATTTGACCGCTTGTACAGGTAACCGGTTATTGGGCTGTTTTCGAAGGAGGGAATGGAGGTCCCCACCTGAGCAATAATCAATCAGAAGACACGTGTAATGAGATACCTCAATGTGAGCGTAGAGTGTAGGAAGAAAAGGGTGGTCAAGTAAAGAAAGAATTTCTGCTTCAGTTTGTACATGAGCGAGTTTCTTAGGGGAAAGGGAATCTTTATCAACTACTTTAAGGGCAAAATGGGAATTTGGAGAAGAGTGGTGGTAGTCCCGAATCCGGCACAGGAAAACTCGTCCGAGGTTTCCTGTACCGAGGATGCGGTGGAGTTTGAGGTGGCGAAGGTGGAGCTGGCCATCATGGGATAGGTTGGTGGCCGCGTTGATCGCGGACCAATGTGGATCCAATCTCCTGTGGGGTCGAATAATGTTTTTATGATGATGGGTAGTGGGGCAAGAGGTGGATGAGATGCGCTCGTTGAAGCTTAGCGTGATACTACTTCGCGCTAAGCTACTACGAGCGCTAGATGACCCAAAGGTCTTGTCTGTGGTTGTGGACGTGGACGTAAAACTAAAATCTAGATCTGTATCGGGAGAGTAATCGAATGTATCCTCATCCATTTTTTTTATTTTTCTTCTCTATTTTTTGAAAGAGTATGTGTTGTTGAATTTTTTGTGATGGTTGATTTTTGTGACAATGATGGAAGTATCATTATGTAGGGAGGGTAGTGTTAGGTTTATATAGAAAAAGAAAGAAGGGCAATAATTTGATGAGTAAAATATGAGAGTTGACTAAAAAGTAATGGAAAGAGAAGGGGCGAAATTGGTAGTAAAAAATAAATGAAAGGATGAAAAATTAATATAGGGTTTGACTAATAAATGTTGAAGAAGTGAGGAAGAAGTGAGAATTGTGTAAGTAGGGTAGTTCGAGGAATTGAAGGCTGCTGCTGACAATGATGGCCTTTAGCGCGACAACGTAGCGTCAGTGTTGGGGGTGTGTCATACATATAGAATTGAATTGAAAGGAGTGAGGACTCATGATGGGTCAATACTTTACAACAATACTGCTCTCTCGATTTTTTTTAGTTATTATAATATTAGTGTTTTTTATATGTTTGGAAATATGAGTTGAAATTAAAAAGATAGTTGAATACTTCAGCACCTTAAATGAGTTGTTCCTTTTAATAGGAATTTAATCAGTCAATTTTAGAGTTTAAATTTTATTTTAGCTCATATACTCATGCAGAACTATTTATTTTAGGTGGCTTAAATATTAAGTACCTACTCATTTAAACTGACTGAAATGAGTTACCAAACAGTGTATAAATTTATTTACACTATACTAGATTAATACCTGTGTGTTGCATAATTTATACAAAGTACTGATAATTAATTTTACAATATTAAAGTATTATTGAATTAGTGTTAATTTAGAATAACTTAACATGATTGGGGTTGATAAAGAAAATGTAAGCATGGTTGGAAAAATAAAACATCGTCTTTAGAAATTTCACTTACTATTTCCTCAGTTTCACAGTAATAGTTACGTTTGAAATCTTACACAAATTTTAAGAGACCGGTTAATTAGTTATTATATATTAAGGAGTACAATTAGTGAAAAAAAAAGTTTATTTCAATACTTTAATTAATGCTAATGTTAATTTAATTGGTATCTTTATTCTTTTCAACCAGTCACAAAAAAGGTTTGACCATTTTATTACACTAATAAATGTTATGCATTAAAAAAACGATAAAAAGTCTTTTTATAAATGTAACAAACTTTTGCAAGGATCCAAAATGGAATATGTAACAAATTTCTGAAATGGATAGAGTACATGTTTTTTATAAACAGAAAATTAAACTTTCTTTATTTAAAATGGCCTGGATAACTCAAATTACTTGTTACATTACTACTTTGGATATGTGGTTCGGTAGTTCTACATGACTACATGGTGTTTGTCATTTTAGTTACGTTGAATTTTGTCCTATTATTCTTCTTTAATCCTAGTTAGATCTTTCAAAAGACAGAGGCAGTACTGCTAAAAGTTTTAGTTATTATTACTATTATAGACTTTTTATTTTGTATTTTAGTTGTTGCTACATATCATAATCTATTATAGTAAATGCAAGAAAGATTAAAGTAAAAATAATTAATAATAAAACAACACATTTAACGCTATTCACCAATAGTGTATTGGTTACATTCACCGATAGAGGATAGGTTATATTTTATAAGATAAGAAATTTCAAAACACAAAACCAAGTTAGGGTACAGAATAAGGAGTATATATAGAATTCAAGAAACCTTAATATGAGAGAGTCCATAAGGATGCTCTTGGTTGATCCTCTTTGAGGAGCTAATTAATTTTCTTTTCTAATTAAAAATAAAAATAAAAAAGAGAGAGAGTCCTAAACTAGGCCCAAAATAGATAACTGTAGCCTAAAATATGAGACCACCATGATTAATTATATTGTGATACGGGGTCAGGATTAAATTAGATTCAAGGCATATTCCTTTAAACCTCCATCTTAACTTGAATCTTTTAATCATAACAATTATACTAAACCACAAAACAGCGCATATCTATAAGAAATTTGACGGTTTTAACCCAAATTGATAACACTAGTGCACTACTACTTGATCGGCATATCATTACCATTGCCAGGAATGCCAGTAAACAGAAGCATCTACAGAAAAATAAAATGGTTATTGATAGTACATTAGAACACACATCGATGAGAATCTAGATCATGCACATGAGATTTAGTGAGCTAAGTGTTATATGAACCGACTAATATATTATACTTTCATATTGTAGTGTAAACTTATAAACCACTTAAAATAATTAATTTACTAACAAAAATTAAATAGTAGAGGGTGATGAGATGCTTATACAACGGTTAGTCGGCGGTAAAAGCACGTGGTGACGTGCTAGTGGTGGACTTATATGCATGGGGGAAGTAAATGAGTTACTGTATGTTTGGCTGTAATGTTTGAAGGCAAATTTTTATAGTTGAAAATTCACTTTTTTGTTCACATTTTTCAAATGGTAGATGAAAATGTTGCGTAGATTAAGGTTTAAGTCATGTTTTAACCTACTTTATAAACACTTGTGTCATCTATACTGTATGTATATTAGTTTGACTCATGTTTCTAGCTTGGATCTTATCCGTTTATTATTTTCAGAAAGTGTTCAATCAAATAAATATTGCACCACTTGTTTAATAGTTACATGCATGTTAGCAAAAATCTATAATATATATAAGAATCATACAATTCAACTACGTGTTCAAGTATCTTGAATGATTTATAGGAGTCATAATTTCTCACAATTCACTGTCATTTTCTTTGACAGTTTGTCGAGGTAAATTAAGTGGTGCTTTTGTAATGTAAGGCTCTATTCTCTTTGTCTTATTTTTGCTGAACTGAACTTATTTTTACTTATCTGAACTTATTTTTGTTAAAATGTACTTATTTTTGTTGAAATCATTTACAATTTATTAAGGATTGAAACTAATTTTTGCTGAACTGAACTTATTTTTACTGAACTGAACTTATTTTTGCTGAAAATAAGTAAAAATAAGACAAGAAAAACAGGGCCTAATTAAGTACTGTATAAAACCCTAAAAAGAAAATAATGCATAGAAATTGCAAATGTGTCACTAGATTTACTTATACTAAATATGCATATTAAGTGATTAACTATTAATTAGGAATTTTCCATAGGTTTTCAAGGAACTGAAATTCAATAGAGTGTGGACATGGTAAGAGCAACTAAAATTTGACCACTTAACCCTGTTACCAACCTGCATTCTTTCAAGGGAAAAGTAACAAGAACAATGAAATTAAAGTTATTATAGTCAATTCATTATATCTATTTCTAAAAATTGCACTAATTTGTCATGAATACATATTTTGCTAACTCTATTGGTTGCATACATACATGTAGCTTACCATTTCTTAATTTAGAAAAAAATAAAAAGAAAATAAAATTGTAAAGTGAATAACCTTTATCGTATTAGAGGACCATCTAAATTGATGGTTGAGGCTTAAAAATTGGTTTTATACTCTATCACGCCCCCTCACACGGAAGCCCGTTGGGGCCCCCTATACCCTGCGCTTAATAATTTCACTTAGAAGAGTGGGGTGGATAATATTCCATGCCAATAATAGGCTTAAGGTGATGGTTGAGGCCCAGGAATTGGTTTTATACTTCATCATATCGGAACTCATTACTCATTGCATGACCTAAGTAGCTAATTGTAATTAATTATAAATAATTTAGTTTTAATTAATCATCATCTATTATGTTATACAAATTGATGAAGTGCTTTCAGTTTCTTAGAAAATTCCATGCCAATAATAGGCTTGTTTTGGATGGTTTCAAGTGATTCCAACGTTTTGCATTATTTTTTAATAATTCCAAATCCCATCAAACTAATGAAATATGTCAAATATTAGAGAAATTTGAAAGGTCCCATGGTAGCCCAACAAAGAAAATTGGTGGACAAATGTTGTAGGAAGGTGGGAAAGGAGTTTTGTTTTATATACTCTAATCACAATTAGATTAAGTTACTTTTATTTATTGAGGAATCCATAGATATTCATCTAAGTTGATTAATGAAACAAATAAATGTGGTACTCTTATAACTAATATTTTCTATTAATGCTGAGAGTGAGGGTTAGGTTTAGTGGTTAAAGCTTCGAATTCCCTCTTGATTTCAATCCTCACCCCGCCCTTGTGGCTCCTTAACAGCCAAAAAAAAAAAAAAAGTCTATTAATGGTTATATTTGCTTTTTGTAAAGCTTAAGTATTATCCCACACCCAAGGGACATACCAAATGCCCAAATTTACCCCTTAAATTGCTTCCTTGAACAACTCGCTATTAGTATTTAGTAATTTTCCTTATATTAAAACCATATATTTATCAAATATAAGCTAATGATGGAAAATGGATCAATATTACTATCTTCATATTTCTTTATACCTAGATTTCCTAACAAAACAAGACATCATCGTATAATAATCTCACAAATTTTAATATGCACCCGGTGCACATTAAGGAGTGTACACCCGGGCGCGTGTCGAATACTCGCTATGCATTATGTAATGTTCAGGATTTTTTATGCAATGTTCAGATTTTTGTAACTAATGTTCATGTTTTTGTAAGAAATGTTCATTTTTTAGTAGCTGTTGTTCAGGTATGTTTGCTGCATTAGTCATCATTAAAATTTGCTACGAATTTAATGTTCATAAAATGACATTACTTGTTCATAATTTTATATATGATGTTGTCTAGCAAACATTGCAATACAATTAAACAATGTTCAGAATGACATTATTTGTTCATAATTTTATATACATAGTTCACGACTTCTATGCTGTTGTCCATTTTTAATTGTTGATGTTCAGAATCAATTAAACAAAAGTTCAAAATTACAATTATCATGATGTTCATTTCTTAATGGATGTTGTTCATTTTGTAATAGTTGTTGTTCATATATTTTAACTGCATTATATTGCTCATTAATTCATTTTGAATCAGATGTTCAGAAAATGTCATTAGTTGTTCAGATTTTTATATTTTGAGTTGTTTGCAAAACTTCCTCATTGTCCAACTTCCATCAGCACGCAATCTCACTTTATCTTTTCTGATGCTCAAAACCTTTTCGAAAAGCATATTTGTTATATAGATAAAATGCTTCTTCATCGTTGTTCACTTTTATATTCAACAATTCAGATTCATCAACTTCATTTACAATTATTTGGTTTGAATCATCTGCAAAAATTGAAAACATTAAAATTAATAAGTTGAATACTAAGTCATTTTTTCTGAACATTCAGAAATTCATACGCAAAAGTTCAGAATATAGCTGAAAAACATATTGTATGCAAATGGAATTTCTGAATATTAAGTCAGTTTTTCTGAACGTTCAGAAATTCATTTAAAAAGTTTAGAACATAACCGAATGTTCAGAATCTGTGTGATAAAGTTCTGGAAAAATAATTAGAAGATTACAACAATCACAAGAACATAACTGAACAACAATTCATTTTTCCTGAATGTTCAGAATTTGTGTGAAAAAGTTCATAAATATAATTAGAAGATTGCAACAATTAGAAGAACATAACTGAACAACAATTTATTTTTTTTGAATGTTCAGCATTTGTTTTAAAAAGTTCAGAAATATAATTAGAAGATTACAACAATTAGAAGAACATAACTGAACAACAATTCATTTTTTTTAAATGTTCAGAATTTGTGTGAAAAAGTTCATAAATATAATTAGAAGATTACAAGAAAACATATTAATGCAGAAATTTAATTTCTAAACACTAAGTCATTTTTTCTAAACTTTTATGAATCTTCATCAGTATATATGCAAAATTTCAGAACAATAAGTGAAACTTTTTGAACGTTTATTAATGGAAATTATGAAAAATTTGACGAAAATTAGAGCTTACAATAATTTTCTCTAAAATCTTCATCGATTATTTCTTGTAGAACTTCGTTTAATTTTGTGTTGTTTTGAATTGTATGTTGTTGATTTTCTGTTGAATCTGTCATGATTGAATGCTAGAAATTCTAGGGTTTCAAATTAAAGACAGAATTGTTTTTATTTTGAGAGAAAGAAGAGAGAGAATCAGAGAGAAGAATGAATATATATAGGAGCTACTGTTTTATGGAAGATGAGGTGTACAGAACGTTGCGTTTTAGAACCGAGAGCACATTGAGGAAGGTGTTCCGGGTGTATGTAATCCGGATTGTAATAATCTATACTAAAACGGAGTTTCTTCACTCCACACCTCATTACGTGTCACTCCCTAATTAGTTCCTTTACCGCCTAACTATTCATCTTTAAATGAAGCAATAACATTTTTTAGTATATTATCAAGTGAATTTATATTCTTTATTAAAACTCTCACTCCAAAACTCGCTACGTGTCACTCCCTAATTAGTTTTTTCCTACCTAATTACTCATCTTTAAATGAAGCTACTACAGTTTTTTAGTATCTTATCTAGTGAATTTGTAAATAGAAAAATCAAACAATATATTGATACATATCTTTGTTTTCTTAATATATATTATAGCTGTTTTTTAGGAGGTAATAAAAACTATATACAATAAATAATTTAAGGAATAACATATCTCATAGATATTAGGTAAATAGAAATATTACAAGATTACCACATATCATTATTATGTACACACTGTTATGATATTATAGTATCAATAAAATTTAATTAAAAATTTTTTTTGATTATCTTGCTATTTAAAAATAAGTGATGATCATATAAAATTAAATTATTTACTAAACACACACAAAAAAAAAAAAAAATTCTTATATGCTTTTTTTTTTTCTAAAATATTATATATCATCAAATTTACTATGCTAATTAGATAGAGATGATTATTTCAAAAAGCTCTTTTGAAATACTTCATAAAGTAGGTAACATAATAGATTCATTATTTATATACTTTAATAACAAAAAAATGGTAAACGTTTGAATTAGAGTAACACGAAGAGTATTTTGCATTTCACAAGTACTGCATTTCACGGAGGGTAACACGAAGGGTATTGTTTATGCTAAAATCTGCTCTAGCTAGCAAACCTTAGCTGGTTCCGGCTATAGCTAAATAATTATTGATTTTGTTCGTTTTGATGCAGAAAGAAATAATGTAAAGGCGAGAGTGGGGGAGACACCAGATGTGGTGACGCGGAAAACCCCCCTAAATCAGGATAAAAAACCGCGGGTGGCTTTGAGTCCACCAGTCCACTAGTTAATAAGGTTGTTTACAGTTACAATGTATAACACTAGCTAGACCGCTAGATAGTTCTAGCTTGTAATTGCTTAAGTGTCTAGCTTAAAGATTGTAAATAAAATACAGGTTGTGCGAACAAATAAAGAACAATAACAAATGTATTGATTTTCTTCTGATTGCCTTGTGTATGTATCTTCTTTCTTATCCCCTATTTATAGAATAACCGTGGATTTCTACCCGTTATCTCTTCTTCAAGGTGGTTGCTCTTTGGGAATGCACCTGGCTTGATTTATGGGCTAGATTCAAGCCAGTTTGAAATGCGGATCCTATTCTTTAGGCACGATCTTCTCAATATCTTTGAACCAACTTCCACGTCCTCCCGCTTCTAGAAGCCCCTTAGAATATTCTCCTTCTAACTCCTTGATTCTCGGACCCACTATCTTGACCGTGTCTAAGTTGTAGCAGCTAGCTGAGTACTTGCGTAGCTGACAATCAAGCTGGATTATAGGTAGAAATTTTAGCCATAACAGGTATATTATTGTATTTCACAGTACAAAGAGACATTGGTGCAATTTTTATATTTTATGATTTAATTCACATCTACTAGACTACTACTATAATATCATATCTCAAAAGTTTAAATATATTGTCATTGCACAATATCACAAGAGTAATTTTGTCAAATATTCAAATAGAATAATACAGTTAATCTCATAATTTTGCATTTGCTCTAATTTTATTCCTAATATTGATATTTTAGCTGATTTTAATAAACGTTTATTTCAAATGAGGATAATACTTCAAAATGCCATTTTGTACAAAATACGGGAACAACAAAAAGATTCAATTGGAAAATAATCTTTATCTCTCAAAACAATTCCACTCAACTTCATACATCTATGAGTTTGGTTGATATTATAATAAATCAAAGATAACATACAATTCTATTCGAACCCCTAGCTTTATATATAGAATTGAACTTTAGATAAATAATTAATTAATCTAATTTGATAAAAATTGCACATTGGACAGGTTTTAAGTTAGTTGGTCTCTTAAGCTTGGAGGTAAACCTACTCAAAAAAAATGACACAAAAATAATAATAATAATAATAATAATAATAATAATAAATTAAGTGGAAGAAGATGGAGAAAAAACTTAAGGGATTAGCAAATGTAACGAGATGGAAACAAATTAAGAGGCAAAAAGGTAATAGATAGTGTTATCGTTACTGATAGAGTATAAAACCAATTTCTAGGTTTCAACCATCAACTTAATCTTTTAGTTGAGATGATCCTGTAACATGTTATCAGCGCCAACGTGACACAAAGGTCACGGGTTCGAATCTCATCCACCCCTCCCTTTTAAGTGGAATTATTAAGTGCAGGGTATGAGGGGCCTCAACCATCAGCTTAAGCTTTTGATTGAGATAGTCATCTAACAGTTACTTATTGTTTGGAATAATTAAAGAAACGAAAACTATTACAATCATGGAGTTTGAGGTGCATAACAAGGAAATGTTTGAAGATAAGAAGAGATTTATTTTCATATGTGACATTTTAAGTGGAGAAAAATATAAAAATGCAAACAAAATAAAACCAAAAGATAAATTATTGGATCTCGTGTATGAACCTCTATAAGATTTGTGTAAAAGCCGATCAACTTGTCCTTTTGATAATGTGGCAATACAAGAAGGATGTTAGAGATTTGTGGTATCATGGATGGATGCTCTAAGAGGATATGAGTGTATGACTTGCCACTTTGCCAGTAATCACAACTCGGACCCACGTTACTACACATAGTAATATAGCATGGTCTGCCACGCGGTGAACACAAGCCTACAATGTCGCTACCCAATCTTTATGAGCTGAATTATTCTCATTTCTAAAATTCTCAACATGTTTCGATCTTCATTACCGTAACTAGGAATTGTTCTATCAGTAAAATTCACTTATTGTTAGATCAAGTAAAATGAATTTTCTTCTAATAATTGAGATTTAACAATTAACAAATATTTCATTTATCGCCCTATCAGCTCAATTAATGTCTACCTCTTCCACATTATTCACCTATTAAGAGTTATGTGTCCCAAGATCAAGCCAGTAGCAAACAATGTCAAGTGTACAAGTTGATAGACGATCATTCGTGCAAGCTAAGCTAGAAAAGACGAGGAACATGACTCATAAAATTAAAGTATGCACGTCTTCATACAGATCATATAGATTTGGTTGAAGCTTAAAACTAAATAATTTTAAACAAACTTTTTGATACAATTTTTTATTCCTCATAAAAATAATTGAGTATTGTTCTTACTCTATATTAACCTTGTCCAATAAAAAACTTGACGATCACATTCATCAATTATGTACTAATAAAGTCATTTTGTTCTAACCCTCATCCTGACATCTTTTGAGCTAGATAACACATTAACCAATCTAGTATACAAAATTTGAGTTTAATTTGATTATTTTTATCGTCCAATCAAGACTATGTTTACTCTCTTTCATGCTATTAAATGCAAGACATATTATCGATATATTTTCAAATCATAAATATACAGAGTACCATATCTAATATATTATGTACAAAGTACAACCGATTGTACATAAAATTGCCGATAATATATATACACCGAGTAATACAGTTGGTGTCGAGTTAGTGGCGGGGAGGAAGGTTAATAATAAGTTTATTTGATGGGTATAAATTGTATTTAAAACAACATCCCCAAAATATCAAACTTGGATCATATATAAGCCCCGTGTTCTCTCAATGTGCAGAAGTTGGTTAATTACAGAAGCTAGCGTGAGTGGCAGCAGAATCCTATGACAGGTCCTATTATTGTACTTGGTAAACGATTTTCTTTTCGCAAGTGGGATCTATCCAAAATATTCTATTTTGCTAACTACTTGCAAAGTGCATTATATTGTTATATATGGAAGATCATATGAAATAAAGGAGTACGAGTAGCATAATATAATAGTTGATATTTGATTTAGTGTTGATATTAATCAATCTAAGATTCCAAGGTAATCCTACATTAGCTCACATTAATCTAAGTTTACTAGAAATTATAATAATGTTATATGTAGCCGAGGTACGATATTTATACTATGATACTTATATTTGAAAAAAAAAGTATTCCATAGTATAATGAATAATAATAAAAAAAATAGGTCATGTACTCTTAAATGAATGAAATAAGTTTGACTATGAAATTTCTTTAGGACACTTATAGATTTTAACAAAAGACACGTCTTGGGATGAAAAATACATTTGACCTCTAAATCACCAACACTTTTGATAGGATTGGAGTTTTTGGATAAAGGTAAGAGGGGTTTGGCTCCAATTAAAAGCTAAAAGTTGGCTTAACTTGCTATATTGTAAGAAATGATTAAGTGTATAGTTATATAATAACTCCATTATGTTAGAGTTCGTTAAACTTACTACTTTTACTAAAGATACTATGTCATGCATTATATAATACTCCCTTTGTTCCTAAATGTTTACATTTAGAATCTTGACACTATTCATAAGATGGGAGAATCTTGTCAATAATTTTCAATTTATAAAACATAATATAGTCATATATGGTCTTGTTTGATTCGTCTCAATGAGTACGTTATTAATATGCACTTATTATAAATTTTACATATATGCAACAAGAGATATTTAAGGTCAAACAAGTGCATTGACATATGTGCAAGTCAAAACGTATCAATTAGAAGGGAACGGAGGGAGTATATAACTAGATTAGTTCTCGTGCTACCCACAATTTTCGCAAAATATTTAGAAAACATTTATAGTAAAATATAGGGTAATTATTTTTTTATAAATTTTCTACAAAGCCATGAAGTTCAATTAAAATGCAATTTATGACTTATTAGCTGTTTAATAAATTTTAATTAAAATGCATATTTTTTCTTTTCTTTTTTGTAAGTAGAATAAGTTGAAATCATTTTACTTTTTGGAAAAACTTTTTTTTCTTTTTTGCCAAATGAACAGTTGGGAGAGATTTTACTATTAAAGAATTTAACATAACTCATAAAACTCTATAATTGTAACAAAATTATGAGCAAGATCTGGAAAACAAAAAAGCAATATGAAAATTTTTAGTAGATTTTAAATATAAAAATATGACAACTTAAAATATTTTTACAAAAATTTGAAACGTTAAATATAAGTTTCAAATTTCATAGATTTAGGAGAATTATTGATAGTAAATTCTTGTTTGAGAAACTAGTCAACTACCCAAAATATTCTTTTGCAAAAAAACAAAAAGAGAAATAAAATTTTGGAGGGAAAACTTTTAATGTGGAGGTGACATGTGGCTAGATGATTTTTATTTTAGTTATAGTTATGATGTTAGTGTTCTTAACTTTGATTTATGACAATCAAGTACTTAGTAGTAATGAGTTATTCAATTAACATGTAGCATTAATTTGATTCTATTCACTTTTATATCGAACCTTGCTTTTAAGGGAAAAAGTTCCTATAGCATAAAATAAATTTAGATACGTTCAAAACAAAATACATTTGTTAGTTAAGACAAATTAAGTTGTAGATTCTCTTATTAAAAAAAATAAAAATAAAGTTAAAATAAGAAGGAAAAAATTATAGAAGAAAATATAAGTTTATATAAACAAAAACAAATTAAATACAACAGCCCACTAATGTTAGCAAATTTGATATGATATGAATTAGTGTGCAAAAAAACAGAAAAAAATAAATATATATTATTTCAAATATATATATATATATATACGTATCAAATATGAACCTAATAAATAGATTGATATGCTACAGACGCGTAACTTTTTGATGTTTATCGGATTGAATTATAATCTTCTAAGAACCTCAAATGAAATTGCTTAACCTAGTGATAAACACGCAAATATAACTGAGTCATGATAAAGGAAGGTTTAGGTTAAAATCACCTTATTCAAAAACTAGAACCAATAAAAAATTAATCGTTAATATTAAATGCAAAAAAAAAATTATATCTTTATAATTATTCATTAAAAAAATTGTAGACTTTTTTTACATCTAAAATAACTATAAATTATATAATTAATTATACGGTAAGTATAAAAAAGTATATATTGATATAAATTGTCATATCAGTTAATCAATTCAGTTCTGGTTTCATTCAATCAGTTTGGTTCATTTTAGTTCAGATAATTCAATTATTTTTTGCTTCATTTCAGTTTGGTTCAGATAATTTTGATTTCAGATCAATTCAGTTTTAGGTTGTTGCGTTTTCAAATTAAATCAGTTCAGTTACAGTTGGTTTCAGTTTATAGCCAAACAGATAAACAAAAAACAGTTCAATTCAGTTTCAGATTGCCACAGTTGGTTTGAAATTCAGTTGGTTGCAGTTCAGATATTTTCGGTTCAGATATTTCAGTTCGGACATTTTTGTGTAACTAACTTTGTTTCAAGCGATGAGATATTTTTAGTTCAAATATTTGTTTTAGATATTTTAGATCCATTATAAGTTTTTACGATACTAGTTTTACAATTAAATTACCCTTGAGACTCGACAACATAGGATGATCTTTGACCAATACAATTGCATGAGTGATCGTTTCATTGAAGGGCGTGTTTTCTATGCATCAGGTTGCACCGTCAAATAATGGTGCAACCATGTATGTGTAAATCGTTCTTTTATTCTAGGTTCCACTGCAAGGGTTACTTGGTAGAATAATTATGGTTACATATTTGAACAATGATGGTTATTCACATTCTATACCTATTTGAACAACTCCTTACTTATGTGAATTACAATAGTTAATTTTTTGAACTATATGAATTACTTATTTGAATACTGATTTATGGTCACTTCTTTAAAATATAGAGATTAATATTATTAATTATGTATTTGAAATCGAGTTTTTTACTTATATGTTACGGAGTACTTTTTAAAATATTGATGGTTAATAGTTAAAAGTGGAATGGTTAATAGTTAAAAGCTTCTTATTTGATATCTCACATTATTGCATTGAGTTAAAGAACAAATGTTGGGTGTGAAATTGAATCGATGGAATATATGAAAGAATTATAGTTCCATAAATTTAGTGAAATTGGGTGATAAATACAACATTTAATATATAAAATTGGAACATTTCATTAACATATGAATTTTGAATGAAAAATGCAATTTACGAAGATCTAATTAAGTAATTAATTTTCAATCAATATTTGTATAATTTAAGGAAAATTCTTTTTAGTTAAAAATTTTCAGTTACAGTTCAGTTTCAGTTTCGGTCAAAATAGTTCAGTTTAAATCAGTTGTTAATCCAGATCAGTTCAGTTTCAGTTACAAATTTTCAATTACAGTTCAGTTTCAGTTACATGTTTTCGGATTTTTCCAGATCAGATAATTTTCATTTCAGTTACAGTTCAATTTCAAATTTATATTTTCAGTTTTAACGATTGCAGTTAGTTTAAGTTCAGTTGTCTTTCAATTACAGTTAGTTTCGATTCAGTTAAATTCAATTTAGTTTCAAATAAATTTCAGTTGAACAGTGATTTTTTAACCAAACTGACAGTGCAGCATAATTGTTATTACTTATAAGAAAGCGCATGCAATCTATCAACTTCTATCATTATTACTCTATAAAAAAGAAGTATAATACTTTTATTATTTTTAATGATTTTTTTTGTAAAATTCAAAATTATACGGAGTAATAGATGGTAAGTTAAATATAATAACAACTTCAAACACAATAAAAAAATTGAGGACACAATAATGCAAATTGTTATAATTCTTTCATAATGGTGGATGTCCATATTCCCCATGTGTTAATTCTCATCATAATTCTCACCATAAGTGTCCTATGTAAATACTCTTGTAACTTATGATTTTACTCCTTCATGTAACTCCCTTCATTATAGTCACTTATGACCTTTCAATGTTCTTAGGGAACTACAAGGTAGTTATGTGTATAAATAGAGAGCTCCTATTGTGGAGTAGACACACTTGAATAATACAAATTCTATATTCTCTTAAGTATCTATACTCTCACTTTCTATATTTCATAACACGTTATCAGCACGATAGTTCTATCCTAGTTGAATCAGTTTCAATCAAGTCATATTCATAGACTACAAAAGGTATGCAGTCTCTAATCTAATAATGCTTATGAAAAGGTTCTTTCGATATTGATATTGCAATACAAAATAGTTTTTTTTTTATGTTAATAATGAATTATGACATATACGTACAAACTTATTTCTATTATATATATAAAAAAAAAACACAAATGTTATCAATCATGAAATGCCATACCATCTTTCAACATGCCTCGATATATATTTATTTCATAAATATCACTATTCACTAACGTTATATTACTCCGGTTATTTTAATAAAATATATAGATGTTTCAATGAAGAAAAAGAAATATAACGATATCATACTTGTTATTATGTGTTTTATTTTTGTATATGTATTCTTTGATTTTATATTCTCTTAAAAAAATTAAATAAATAAAAAACATGTAATACATCAAGTCAATATTAATACACGTTACCACAATGGATATTTGAGATAATTTTCAAAGTCACGATTTATTCCATACAATAATATTATTATATATTATTTTAATATACACGTTACAAATCACACGTCTCTTGAATAATATAACGTTATGCTTTGAAGTACATGGAATATTCACTATAAAGACAATATTACAAATTAGTAAAATAAGTAAAAATTATTCAATTAATAAATATATTTTATTGTAATGCATATCGGTAATGATGAAAATTAAAATAATTACTCCGTATAATGTAAGCATGGAATTAGACAAGTGTAGAAAGAAAAATAAAGAGAATAATATATAATCTAACTATAATACATGACAAGTAATATATAAATGAGATTTATATAAATAAATATACCATGTCAGTGAATAGATACTTAAGAACGCTAACGTGAATATTAAAATGACAAATATAGAGAATATTAATATAATGTTTGAATGTTAATCAAAGTATTGTTATTTTTTCCATTAATTAATTAAACAAAGAAATGAACTTTAACAAAATTATTTACTTGTAATTCGTTTGTGAACGTGAATTACTTTTATGAGTGAAATTATATATATGTTTGTAAAGTCATAACTTTTTTACCACATAAACGATTTTTATTGACCTTAAATAAGTTTAAAGATGTTTTTTGTGAGCAATTTTTATTTAGTGGTTTTTGACGAGAGTGAATTATGTTAATTAGTTGGTGGATTATAGTTTGTAATGACCATAGTCATGTTTTTTCTATATTTATGTGGTGATATTAACATACATTGAATTAAGAATTACTCTATATTCGATTCCATCTTATATTCTTGTTCCCTCTTCATTATCTATTTGAAAAAAAAGTAGTTTAATGAGTTAAAATAAAAATAATAAATAAATACAAATTGAGCACGACCTTGTGATAAACTCGGTTTAAATATCAATGATTTATTGATTTATTTATTAGAGGTGCCCACATGATATAATTAAAAGTTTAGAATGACACCATCCTGAAGGTGGATTTGAATAAATGTTATTGATCAATGCTCCAGTAGAGTATGAACAGTTATTGCATAAAGTATTAGTCTTGCCATGTATAGGACGAAACACATGTTAGTGTTTTTATATCACATCATATTAATATTTATGGCCATGCATGAAGTATGTATAATAAAGTGATCACTAGTGTTTGAAAACTGACAAAAGTTTAGAAAAGTGACTGGATGTGATAATTAAATTAGGCCATCCGGGTTTAATAATAACCCATTTTGGAAACCTGAAATTTCAATTGATATGAAATAATGTGTTGACGCTCTCTCATGTTAGTTGCATGAAATGAATTGAATGGCAAGACATAAAATTAACACCGAACTATATTTTGATTGTGAATTTTGAAGAGTAATGAAATGGATGAATAAAAGTTTGGATTAACTATATACTATCAATTGTTAGGTGACCAAAAGTTCACCGAATACAACAAAATTGTATGTTAAAATTTTGGGCAAGTAAGAACTCACTATCAAAGTCATTGGCGATCCAGAAGATCACCATTGAGTAGAGTTACATGCATACAAGTCATCTATTTTTGTATAGCGATCCTTTTTGATTGGGGCTATTGAATGTAAGCACACAAGAAATAAGAAAAGAAGAGAGACAACGGCACATTACACATCTCCCCATTGATAATGATCTCCATAAGAGCACAAACAATTATGAAAGGTTTGTCAATTGATAGATGTGCATTATAAGTTAAGGAAGAATGATTTTCCTTAAGATTGTTCTCCAGAAGAGATGAAAAGTTTATTGAATATGATTTTTCCGATCCGTATGAAATTATGTACTAATTAAGTTGGTTAATATCAAATTTAATGCCCCTATAAACTAGAAAATTTTAACAACTTAGGGGTAGAAGAATTGGGATAAGTTGGCAAAATTACTAACTTTATTATTATAAGATGATGATCCCTATAACAATTATTAAAGAGGTTATGTGCCAATTTTTGTCCATATATTATCGTGACACATTTATAATTTGATTTGTATCTAGTTATGACTCATGATACATAGTGCTGAGGATATATTTTAGTTATGTTATGTGTATACATTGAGATATATCTTGTCAATTGTACTTGAATTACTGCACCTGAAGTGCAAGTCAAACGATCGATTCTGAAATAAAGATGAGATATATGACAAGATAGTGCAGTTGACACTTTTAAAAGTGTAATGATATATTAATATCATAGGGTATACCCCAGAAGTGGCATAGATATCTGAATTATAATAGATGGCCTATGATAAATGAATTGAAAGTTATAATTGTACTAATAAGAGATACATTCAGATATCAATTTGAAAAGCATGCCAATTACAATTTGAAAAATATGATGATACTAGTATATGATGGAACCAATGAATTCTATGCATATGCAAAAGGAGTGGATTAGAGAATGGGGATCTAAAATAAATGTCCTATTTGGTGTCGACATATTGATAATGATCGAAGCTTCTCATTGACTTGAAGTCCAATAAATGTGAATAATGATGATCATGAAGGACTAGAAGTCCGATAATGGGTTTTTGAAATCCACACTGTACAGTATATTACATTTTTGGGTCTTACATTTATGTGCATGTGTGTGTCGTAGATAAATGCATTATTCATTGCATGTGTAGATAGTGGTTAGATGCATCACTCATTATATATGTGTTCTGTGTTTAAAATCTTATTAGTATAAATTTTGCAATTGATAATATTGCATGCACCAATTCTATACAATAATTGTGACGTGAAACTTTATCTATATTTCTGATGGAGACTTACAAGAAGAAAATATTCATACTCCAATAAAAATATATTTGTGATGATGAAACTATCCATTGAATGATGAAGGCGTTCTAATAGCATATATTGTGAATCATGCAATAATGTTCTAGAAAAACTTCTACAAGACATATTAATATATATATACCTTCAAGTTCTATATAAAGTATTTTGAACACCTAAATGGTAACATTATTGTTATCAAACTCTTGAAGAGTATTAATGACTAAATTATCAACACTCAACTTGAAGTTTGAGCATGTGATAGATAGTCATAATCTTTGTCAATTGGAGAACTATGACTTTAAATTGCAATATGCTAAGAATAAGAATGTAATGACTTTTATGTTGTTACTAATTTACAATGAGATTGGATAGCGTTATTGATAATATCACAGGTTACCATAAATCGTGACCAATTATGATCAATATTTCATTATCAATAACTACTTTGTATGACTTCCAGAAGAAGATATGAATTCAATGGTTATGATAGCTTGAAACAAAATAAAGTAATGGTAAAAGCAATATAAATGATATTTTCAAGAGTATGCATGGAGATACCTTATATAGAAGATTTGAAGATTGAAGTCTAATCAAGAATATTCAACTATCAAGGAATTGAATGGTATTCNAAAAACTATCAAGGAATTGAATGGTATTCTACTTCAAGTGTGAAACTACCCAAAGACAATGGATTCATTACACTAGAAGATCTCACGTTATGTATTTATGAGGGGGTGTAAAATGCGCGCTGCACTCTTTTTCCCTTAACCATGGTTTTTTCCCACTGGGTTTTCATGGTTGGTTTTTAATGAGGCAGCATTTCAAACGCATTAATTTAGTTAATGGACATCCAAGGGGGAGTGTTATAATTCTTTCATAATGGTGGATGTCCATATTCCCCATGTGTTAATTCTCATCATAATTCTCACCATAAGTGTCCTATGTAAATACTCTTGTAACCTTTGATTTTACTCCTCCATGTAACTCCCTTCATTATAGTCACTTATGACCTTTCAATGTTCTTAGGGAATTACAAGGTAGTTATGTGTATAAATAGAGGGCTCCTTGTGTGGAGTAGACACACTTGAATAATACAAATTCTATATTCTCTTAAGTATTTATACTCTCACTTTCTATATTTCATAACACAAATAAAATTATTCCAATATATTATTAAATTAAATATGTTTTTCATTATAACTATAGATATATTTAAGTCTCTTAAAAACATAAAAAATGTTTAGTAAAAATAAAAATTATTGAGTAATAATCATTTGTCGTTGCTGTCCCCATTATTATTTTTAACAATATCACATCGAGTACAATTTTAAGGCTATACAGTTTCTAATTTTAACTCTAATTCTTATTTAATAATATGTTCAAAGCGACCTATATTGATTCCGCCCATTTATTTTACTTGACATACTATGTATTTCTTTTTTTAACTCGCATAAAGAACTATTGACTTAAAATTCAATTTTTTTGATAAATCATATTATGATTTATAGTACAAAATTGCAACAATTTTTATAAAAGATTTTATTTTCTATTTACCTAATTTTGTGCATTTACAAAAAAGATCTAATTTTATAATAAGGAACTACAAAGTCAATTTGTAAAGGTTCCTTTGGAAAAAAAAATTTGTAATGGTGATAGATTTTATATATGGAATAATTTTATTATTATCGTCATTTTTTGAAAATTTATTAATATAAAAACTTAAGTATTTTCTTCGAAGAATAAAACAATATAGATTAAGTTAAATACTCCATAAATTTATTACGTATAGATCGAAGCTGAACAATTTCATTTTGTATAGATTGAAGGAAATAATTTTATTATGAATAGATTAAAGTTAAATAATCTTAATATCATATATAATTTCATTATTCATTCCATTCAAAGTAAATAAAATACATCATTAATATTATTATCATCATTAATTTGATTTAAATAAACTTATAGAAAAAAAAAGGAAGACACCAATATGAGTCAAGGCAGGAAAAAAATAATGAGAAACGAAGCTAGCACATGTATAATAAGAATGATTTTGATGGTTCTTAATTAATTTAGTTATAGTATAGTTACTTTTAACTTGCACCAAAAAAAATGTTTAACCTAACCTAATTGTAAGCTCTCTCCTCCCTCTCTTCTCTCTAAAAAAAACCTAACCCCTATTCATGAAATTCCGAGGGGCTTTCAGTTGATTTTAAAACCCCAATTTGTATTTTCTTTGTTCTTAATTTTTGTTGTTCAATCTTTGAGTCTTTAACAATACTTCCCCCATCCGAGATGGTTGTTGTTCCCATGAAAGATAGGATTTGTCTTGACAAGGATTTGTCGTATTAGATGCTTATCAAAGAGCCAATTAGAGCAAAAAACCAATCAGAAACGGGGGTAAAATATATATAGAATATACACTTATCAATAAGATGCTACAATCCATTATGGCTTATTTCAGATTCTTGTCAAGAGTCAAAACTTCTGTCTGTTATATGAATGGAAGTTGACAAATGTGTGATGAACACCCTTGTGAACCTTTAAAACAAATTTAGGTCAGATATTAAGGAGTTACAAATTATCAGGTTAAGTCGAAAGAATCCGGGTTTGGGATAGTTTACGTTGATTCCAATATACGATGTGTCATGTTAATCAATTTAAAAGGAAATTATTAAGTTTCATATATTAAAATAAGATAAAATTTCCTCCTCGTGAAAAGCTATAACAAATGATAATTAAAAGACAAGGTAGGGTATGCTGAAGAGTCAAATCTACACTCAACAGTCGTGATGATTTTAATAAATTTGAAATTTATTTTATTGTATTGTTATTGTTATGTGTTTTTAATTTTGATTTCTTTGGTAGAAGTTGTATAGATTTTATGAATGAATTAATTTTACTTTAAAAAAAACCTAATTGTTTCCTTTACAAATGTTGCCCAAAGTTAATTGCTTGGCTAGTTTGCTCAAAATTGGTTTGAAGCTTGTTATTGTGCATGACCGCATAGGATCAATTATAATTGAAGCATAAGCACAATTACATTAAACTTACTAACCAATAGTGATTTTCAGCTAAACAAATCGATAACTTAATTAAACTAATTAATAAACTGAATTGAAAGCCTTAATTCTGAATATATGTAAAACGTTATTTAGAGTTGAAAACTTGCTGATTTGAAGGACATATTTCCAACACCTAAGCCCCGAAATCGTAGATAAAGCTAAAGAGCTGATAGCCTAATATAAACTGAACTTCAATTACAATAAGTATTAAATGTATACTCGAACTAGGTCAAACTACCACCCGGTGAGGTTAATTTATTAAGTAGTTTATAGTATGACTTCTTTTTATGAGATACCCCTTAACCTTCTCCAAAATTCACCTTGTATTCTCAGAGGCTAACGCTGTTAAGTTTTCGGTAAATTTTTAAAATTACCCTCAGATCAAAAAACTAAATCCAATTAACTATACTAATTAAAACTAATTATTAACTATATTACTTATTTGATATTAGGTAGTATATTCGGATAACTTAACATCGTTAGCCTCAAAGGATAGTAGATGAATTTTAGTAAAAGTTTATGGGTATGCTATGATTCTTAAAACCACAAGCTTAACTCATTAAATAGAAAAAGTTTAAGGGTACCCTGTACAAAAGTTGTTAAAACTATTGTGATTATTGTTGTTGTTGTTAATGTTTATAATATACTAGCAAGAATAATTAAAGGACTACAAATTTGTTCAATTAGCACTCACTCAACACAAATAAGAATGACTAATTTAATAATAAGATTGTATTAGGCCCTATTCTTCTGGACTGAAATATAGTTGGACTGAATTGAATAAATTGAACTAAACTGAAATGAACTGAACTTAATTGAATTGAACTGAATGGAGCTGAACTGAAATGAATTGAACTAAACTGAGCTGAATAGAGCTGAACTGAATTGAACTGAACTGAAGTAACAAAAATTTCATTCCAAAAGAACATGACCAAATTAACTTGAATTTTTGGTTTTTCAGATTAATTTACCTCAACTACATTGTTATGCTTTTGTATAGTACAATTTAGCTTTGTTTAGTTGAGTTGGGTTCACCTAAGTTTTAATCCAAAATAACATGGTTCAATTTTGACTGAAAAGGTGATATCTTGTTAAACCCCGTTCCAAATTATCTACAACAACTTGATATTAAATACTAAGAAAAGTGTCTAACCATTGTAGCTAGTTTGTAAATTGTAATAAAGATAAAATTCTTTGGTAGTTTGGTGTTACAAAATAAATTAATAATCTAAAATTGGTTTTGAAGCATATTTGGTTGTCTTAGGGTGTGTTTGGCAAAACAAGCTATAGCCGTCAGCTGTTAGCTTTCAAATAGCTGTGAGCTGTGAACAGTAGCCATTAGAGATTAGTTGTGTAATTAAGTGCTCTAGCTAGAGTGTTTGACAAATTTAGCTGTTAAAATAGTAAAATCAATATAAATATTTAGAGTTTTTGGCAATCTCTACCTTAAAAGCTAATATTTGTAGCTTTTAGAGATTGAAGCTTTTGAGAAAAGTTACTTCAATCTCTAAAAGCTACTTCAATCCCTACCCCAAAAGCTACTTGCACCAGTGTTTTTTCTTGTAGAGTTTTGACTTAGTCAATCTCTAAAAGATACCTCAAAAGCTAATGCCAAACACACCTAGGCATGTTCGGCAAAACTAGTTGTAGTTATTGGCTGTTGGCTTTTGAGTAACTGTTAGGTTTTGGGTAGTTATGAGCTGTCAAATTGTAGCTGTTAGAGTTTAGCTGTCAATGTAGCTTTTAATAATATAAGTTTTCAGCAAAGGTAGCTGTTGGAAACATATAAGACATTTATTATTATTATTATTATTGTTGTTGTTGTTGTTGTTGTTATTATTATTATTACTACTACTACTACTACTACTACTACTATCAAACTAGATTGGAGTTTGGGATGGGGGTGCCTCGTTGAATTTTAAGATGTAATTGCGTCGGATTATATTTATCAATAAAATTGGCTTCAACCTTTCCATCAAATAAAAAAATTTGGAGGATAGAAGTAAGATATATGATAGCAACAAACGATTATTACACGAGAAGAGAATGGAGTGGAGAGATTAGAGTCAACAAAAAAATATATAGGGAGATGTGAGAAATAAATAGAGAGAAAAAAATAGGGGTAAACAAATAAAATAAAATAAAATAAAATAAATACAATATCTTTCATTGAAAGCTAGTTTAGGATTTGCAACGCTATTTTTTTTTAGCTTTCTACAAAAGCTACCTCTATGACTAACAGGTGTGTTCGGCAAGAGTTTTTGGGGTAGTTTTTAGCTTTGGACCTAGTCAAAAAGCTATCCTAAAAATTATTGTTGTTTGGTGAGGTAGCTTTTGGAGTAACTTTTAAAAATAGATAGCTTTTGAACTAGCTTTTGTAGAAAGCTAAAAAAGATAGCTTGCAGGAAAAAAAAAGTAGCGTTCAACTTGAGATTTTATTTATTTATTTTACTTTTTGGTAAATAATTATTTTTAAAATTTTTTTGACTTGATATTTATTATTTTTTTTTGGCCAATAATAATTTTATTTTTATAACTCCAACAACTACTTTTGCCAAACACTTATATTATTAACAGCTAGCTCGACAGCTAAACTTTAACAACTACAATTTAACAGCTCACAGCTACTCAAAAGCCGAAAGCTACTCAAAAGCTAACAGCCAACAGCTACAGCTAGTTTTGCCGAACACATCCAACAGCTACCTAAAATACTACCTCACCAAACACTCATAATTTTATAAGGTAGTGTTTTAACTTAGTCTAAAAACTAAAAGCTAGCACCGAACACACCGTTAAATTATTGTTGCATCAAAGTAAATAATCCAATTAAACCCTTGCACTGCTCCACGACGCAATACTTAGCTTATAACTAGGGGTGTGCAAAAAATTCTGATTCCGAATTTCCGATCCAGTTTTCTGAATTTTCGTTCTGAAAAATCGGATATCCGGTTCGAATTTTTAAAATTCGGGAAAACCGTATCGGATATCCGGCTTTCAAAACCGGATACCGGAATGGGATTTTTAATTTCTGGATTCCGGATTTTTAAGGAAAACATATCCGGTTTTCCGATCCGGATCTTTAAAGGAAAAATGAGGTTTTTAGAAGAAATTTGGTTAAACAAACCGGATCCGAATTTTCCGAATATCTGAATTTCCGGAATTCAGGTTTTTCTGGATTGGATAAGGAATGCATTTTTTGATTCCGAAAAATCCGGATATCCGTTTTTCCGGATCGAAAAATTTCCGGTATCCAATTTTGCACACCCCTACTTATAACACTTTTATAAGTAATTCAGTCTCATATCAATATATCATCATATATTTCCTAAGTTCCTATGTATTTTGAGTAGCCCTTTTACACATTATCAATATTCTATAATCTCATCTGAACTTGTCATTCCAGCAACCAATACTAACATAATATGTCTCAGTACATTACAATTTTTTATTTATAGTTTTTAACATGATTCACCTAGTACAACAATATTTTAGTAACAAGCCTTAAGGAAAAATAATAAGTCATCCAAATATTCAAAAGTCAATGCAAGGATAAAGTCAGGCAGGGCCATGTGACCACAACCTCCTCTCCTCATGTTATAAATCCTAATGTAGTCATCATATAGAAACATAATACTTGTATATGATTATTTGATTTCGATATTATGCCAAAGTACAAATGAATAGTATATTTCTCATCTCCAACAAAATTATTATTATTAAATTTTATATAATATAATTAATTGCTATTAACTAATTATAAGAACATGGCATGGTATATGTTTATTAGTAGGTCCTGAAAATCACATGAGCTTTTAAATTTGTTCTGTTTTGCTTTAGTACCAGTTAACATCATGATCCCTCTTCAAAACATTAAGGTTCTATGATTAGCATTTGCTTATTTTGCCATGTTATGTGTTGTATAAGTCATCAACATTTGTGACCCCATTATGTTAAGTCAAGGCCTAATGAATCTTAAATGCCAGTGTATATATATATATATATATATATATATATATATATATATATATATTTCTTCCTCCAAGTGTTTATTTGTCTATTATATATTAATGCTTGTATCCATATCCATTGGTTTAAGTTTGCTTATAGAGCTATAGATGAATTTAATTTATAGTATATTGCTATATACTATATTTCGTATGAAGAAGTATTTCACTAACAGTTGTCCCGCAGATTATTGATTTTAGTTCAATAATTTACGCTATTGTTAGATTGATTTTTAGGTCTTATCCTTTAAAATTAATTTTGGAACATTAAAAAGCTAAACTACACAATGACACACATATAGATCGATTTAATAGAGTTTGATAAATATATAACAAAAACAAAAAAACAAAATCAAGGTGTTGCAACTAGCCATTCAAATGAAAGAAATATGGTGGGTGTCTTTTTTTGTTTTTCCTCCCTAATGCTAGCTTAGTATAAATTATTGATATATAAACATTTGAACTGTCTATAAAATAATGAAACGACCATTCTATCAATGTTGTTTTGAGTTTTGGTTTGGATATGGCTGTAGCTCTATAATTTTTTGAATTATGAACCAATTATCTCCTAAGAAATTGTCCCTACAACATGGATAAGTTGACTCATTGACATTATTATTATATTCCAACATTTTTGCTTTGGAGAATAATAGTGATAGTTGAAGAATATAAGCTGGAGTAAAGGTGAAATTGATAAGGTATCTAAAATAAATTAAATTGATAAGGTAGCTGAAAATTTTAGCACCTTAAATGAGTTGCTACTTTTGATTGCAACTCAATTTCAGTCAATTATTTAGCTATAATTTTTTTCAGCTCATATCCTAAATATAATTATCTATTTTAGGTTATTTCAATGTTTAACAACTACTCATTTAAGGTTACTGAAATGAGTTACCAAACAGTGTCAAATGCTAGAGAAATAGCGGAATATAAGCCAGCGCGCTCTATATATATGTTCCTAATATCAATATGTAAACTATCATTTCCATCCAACATAAATGGAACGCAACCTCAGCTCCTACATAAAATGATTTATAAATATGTACTTTATTTAAATAAAAATGTTCATCCACTAATGATAGATAAACAAGTAATTATTATCAAAATAGTGTATTCTTGAACATTAACTTGTTGGGCTAGGGGGGACTAACTACATAAACATTGCTATCCTTTTAATAAAACTAAAAAGATTAATATAATCGGTCACTCGTAACACCTTCTCATGTTTTGGTGTGTAAATAAACATTTAATTAGTAATTTGTCTCCAGATTTATTATCCAATCTATCAAATTATTTATATGTCGAATAGTAAATAATTATAAGAGAAATTCATTTCGACATCAATTTTAATACATATTATATATCCTTTTCTGTTGATCAAAATCCTTCCGTTCTACATCTTTTATGTGTGTTAGTTTTGTGTACAAACTATATGGCTTTGATAGAGTACAAAACCTATAACCGAGTCTTACTCATAAGCTTAAGCTTTTGGTTGATTTGGTCTTTTAATATGATATTCGAGCCAACGTGATACAAAGGATAAGGATTCGAATCTCATCAACACCTCCTTTCTAAGTGGAATTATTAAGCACTGGGTTCGGTGGGCCCTGTGTTGCATCCAAATATTTAGCCCAAGGAATTCTCTTGTGAGAGGACATCATCTTGTATACAACCTATTTCTAAACCTCAACTATAAGCTTAAGCTTTTATTTGAGCGGGTCATTGATAGCTTTTCCTTCCTTGAAGAGTCAGCAAATAGAAAATTTCAACATGCATGCATGTAAGGAATTGAAGAGTTGGATAGAAACTAACATTTGAATTGAAAGCAGACATCCTCCCTCTTGTTGGCTACATCCTCCCAAATGCAATGTACCTTACCATGTTCTAATCATTATATTGGTAGTTATACAATCAGTATCATACTAAAGGCAGTTATTAAACCTGTTTAGTTGCATTGTATATTCCTATTGATTGACCTTATTATAATAATTAAAAATTATAAGTTTTAAAATTGAATTAGATGCTTGGTTCACAAAGTCACTTGCATTGCATGTGTGTTAATTAATTACGGAGTATTATTTTTTTTGAAACTTGTCTAATAATTAAGCTCAGATCCCACAAGTGAGTATTAGTACTTGTTTTATTGCCTAATAAAATAGGATTGAATATTTATTGAACCAATGGAAGGGCCAAAGGGAGTCCAAATATAATTTTTTTTGGTAGTGTTAGGGAGTAGGGAGTTACCAAAGACGAGTGGTGAAAATCAATCATAGGTTATTTTGGAATCGGGAGAAAAATTACTTTCTAACTAACTGAGCAATTTGATTTTAAGCTCAATTCATGGATGGTATAATTATTTGTCTAGTTATACCTAGGTACAATCAAACATAAAAACTTTGATTGAGTCTAAACTAATTTTAACTTATTTCAAATCAAATCAGAAACCTTTATTTACCTTGTTGTACAAGGAAAATTGCTATGTGACGCACTCAATGTTGGTACAACCTACATTCATATTAGAGGATGAGAAGAGTTTCAATTTGTGTTGGCAAAACAACCAAAAGAGGGCTTGTTATATTTGTTTGCAAATTGGCAATCAAATGATTTGGCTGTACAACAAGGATAAATAAATAGAGATTCTAACTTCCATCAATTAAGCATATTTCATTATTTCTCAGTCATCAGGTATACAGGAATTAAAATAATCAACTTTTGCTGAATACCGAATATGTAGTAATTTAAAATAGCTATAATACAGTAGACTACTGTTACATTATAATAGAATTAATATTAATATAACAAATTAACTATAAAAACAGTTGGCGATGGTTTGATTTTGTCGGCTGTAAACTACCAAGGTATATTTGCTTTTTTAATGATTAGTAGGAGAAGGTGCAATAATGCAATGTAGTAAAATAAATTAAAATAACGGCTTTTTCACTGGAGGTTTTGCAGGTATCACTATAGTTTAAAAAATGCATGGTGTATGCTTATTGAGTTTTGATTATGCACCAAATGTCCTTCTATTAGATTTCCATCATTAAATTATTAGTATGAATTAATTGATAAATAAGACCATTAACTTTCATCATTTCTTCAATAATTATTGTGAAATTATTATAATTCACTCGATTAGAAAATTTATTAAATTAAAATAATTAATTAATAGTTCCTAAATACTTATTGAAATTTTTTTAGTAAGATTTAAATAAAGCATTTAACTACCACCATCACCACCGCTACACTTCATCACCATCCTTGCCACAACAACCACCGCTACCCACAAAATCTAACAGTTTTCTAACAAAAATATAAGATTTAATTGACAAAAATCTAAAAGAATGAAATTTGGTGTATAATCAAAACTTAATAAGGGTACACAAAAACTATAGGAATATCGTGTGCAACTTGGTAAAACTCTAAGGTATTCCATGAAAAACCGTCAAAATAATGAATGTGATAATGACAAACCTCATTGCTACTAATAATTTTTGTTAGGCGTTATTAGGTACCATGAAAGTAGCAATAATGGAAGCTTAATCAAAGTAATAATTAAGCACAATTGCAAAATATCTTGAGGAAGAGTTCATGATAATTGATAAGCAAATGTTTAGATTATGCAAACAAGCCGATTGAAGACTTGAAGAAACTTTGTAGCTAAGAAGTAACAAATGATCAAGGAAAAAAGAAGTATAGAACTTGTGATAAGTCAAAGTTGTTGTAGGTTCTAATTGTACGCAAAGGAACACGGTCAAAGGAACAGGAACACGGCGAGTCTAGACTTAGGGAGTTCCTTGAGTACTAGGAAAATTCCAGAAACTAGAAATTCAAATAATCCTTCTCGCATGAGTAAAGTAAGGACAATTTCACAATGTCTTTAGGATTATTTTTTCTAGTTTTGCTCTTCTCATATATCACACAAAAAGGTCTAAGTTAATTGTCTTGCTAAAGAAGTAAAGAAGATATAATCAAAATATTAAATCTATAATACAAAAACTTATATAAGACGGTCTAGTTGATAAGACTACTAAGTTATTAGACAAAAAAGATATATTAATTAAATCAATGAGCTAATAGTTAAAGAAAACCCATAAACAACTTATGGTCTTACTGAAGATTGTTATATCTATAATCTTGAGAATAGAAAAGTAGGTTTTCTAAATCCCAATTTACCGAGCTGTCAAAGTATATATAGGAGCTAGAAATTAATCCCTTAGCAAATGAGGTGTGTTTCATCCAAATGCTACCTGGATGAAATATTGCATAGAGGAGGTTAAAGTGGTAATTTAATTTAGTTCTTTTTTCTTTATGTCTTTTTCATTTTGTTATTATAGTTCTTTTTTTTTTTTTTTAAACTTTCATGAATATGATTATATTTATTAAACTTGATATTACTAACACTAGATATTATCATTAATTAATCTTTACTTATACAAATCTTAATTAAACTTAATTAAGGCTGATTGTTCTTAATTCAGCTTGGTTATCACTTAATAACTTGATTAATACTTAATTACTTTTAATGACCTTTTATGGTACTAGTTATCACTATTCTACTACTTATATCATGAACAATTCTTCTTCTATGTTTAATAGCTCACTATGCTTTGCAAAATTAATACAGATAGAGTGTTTTGACTGTTACCTGAACGTAGTCGACACTGGATACTCCGGCGTTTCTTAGCTTCCGGCTTTACAAAAGTAGCTAACCCCAATTCTGCCTTCCTTAGATCAAGCACAACATAGATCTGTATCGTTTCCTACCTCAGACTGTAGGCTCGATCAATAATATTTTGTGTTTGAATGATGGAATTTAAACAAGAAGTTGAATTAGTTAAGATATAAAGTTCGTAAGGATAATGATCCCTTCTAAAAACAAACTTTTATTAACATGAAACGATTACAATATTCAAACTCATAAACTTCCTAATAGTTCAGAAATATTCAATGAGTTGCATTATTTTTCAGAAAGATAGAGTATCCTATCTTCACTCAAGACAAATATGTTACTACTCTTAGAGAATTCTTCTTACTTTCTCATTCTAATTTTTTTTTGATGTTGGGTGTAATTGTTGTGTTTTTATCCCTCTTGACACAACTCCTCTTCATTGAGGGAGGATTACATGCATTGGATGCTCTTTTGTGAGTGGCGTCTCCACTATTACACTTGCTAGACCCACTTCTTTAGAAAAATGGATACACGCCATTCTCTTACAAAAGTAGAAGTAAAAGCAAAGGACAAAAGTGAAAATTCAAAGCAGTCTACATATATTACACATGCTTGTTCAATCTTTTTAGCCTTATTCCGTCAAATTATTATGCATGCCTTCATCTCCAACATTGGATTCCCAATTGTGGTGGATGTTGTCATCTTCTTCCTCTTGGCCTTGGAATATTTTCAAAATATCTTACTATGTAGGCATCATCCCATGTTAAGAATGTATCAAACAAGTATTCTTACCCTTTTGGTGACAAAAGTTTTTCTGCTTCGACTTTCTCTAGATACTCATGGATTGCTTCACTATGCTCTAATCCTTCCATAAAATATTCTTGCATATGTCTAGTTGCTATTATAGTAGTACTTCCAACATGAAAGATCATGAGTGGCCTTTCTTCCTTTTGCTGTTGATCTAATGCTTCATTGATATATTGAGCAATGTATAAAAATCCCAATGCTCTACCCATGACTGGATTTTCTACTCTCTTTTGCCTTCTATGTATTGGATCTTTGAAATTAGCTCCTACCATAATAAGATAGTGGGCAGGATAAACCTTTCCTTCAAACACTTCTATATTGACACATTCAATGTCTATTTGCTTTCGCGAACCAAGTAAATACATAATACCTTTGTATGCCCTATTAAAAATATATTTCTAGAAATTAGAGAGTTGTGAGTAGAAATATCTGCTAGAATGAGGATAGCTAAATAATTCATTAACCATTCCATATTTCCATGACTTTACATGCTCCTTGGCACCTTGGTATTTCTCCATCTCTTGTAAGTGGATTGGGATCTATTCTCATTGATCCAACTCCTGAATTTCTACTAAACCTTATTTGTTTTCCCCAAATATCATAGATATTATAATACTTGTAACTAGGGATGGTCATGGGTCTAGGACCCGCCCCAGACCTTGTGGACCCGCCCCATGTATAAGGGTCTTGGGTCCAACATTTTTAGACCCAGTGGGTCTGGGGCGGATCTGGGTCTAGGGTTAACTAAATGGGTCTGGGTCTGGATCTCAACAATTTGGACCCAGACCCACTCCAAACCCGCCCCATGGATCCTTTAATTTTTTTTAATATATATATATATAATATAATATAACATAAAACAAACAAGTAAACAATATTTAATATTCTTGTATATAATTAATATATAGTTATCTCGTATATGACCTCGTATGTAACTAATCTAAACTCGTATGTAATTACTTTGATTTATTCGAACTCATTTTAGTTTAGACTAATTTAAACTTATCTCAAAAGGAGATTTGAAATTGTATTCACTAGATAAGTTCATTAAAATTATACGATTTAATTTTGTTGCTATAACTGCTATATAACTTAGACTCTTTCATAGACTCGCCAGACCCACTAGACCCATCAGACCCGCCAGACCCACAGGGTCTGGGTAAGGGTCCAGATTTTTTAGACCCATTGGATCTGGGACGGATCTGGATCCATACCCCAAAATCAGGGTCTGGGTCTGGACCCACCCCATGACCATCCCTACTTGTAACTAGTCCTTGCAACTTCATAATATCAACTTTAGAGTTATTTACTTTGATTTTTCCTATTATGATATTTTGTATATCATAATTAAGACTTTGAATATTATTGGATAATTATCATATTAGGAACCTTTTCATTGCTCGATGGCAACCTTTTATTAATCTGCCTCTAGACCTTGCATTTGCTGATGCTATTAAGGCTTACATCAAAGCCTGAGCGGTGGGTGAGACCCACACCAAATTCTCATTGTTTTCATTAATGAGATTGCTACTTGATGCAGGTTGTCGCACACCTCTCAAAAATAAACCAAACAACACTAATTAATATAGCTAGGGAAGTAGGGATTGAATCCTCAGGGAAACTATTAAATTCTTCTAGCTCTAAAAAGCCTAAAGCGTGTAATGGGCCTTGGTGGAAATTTCAGTAAATGGTTTCTAGAACTACGAAGACTAAGAATTGAAACTAAGGAAATGACGGGAAATTACGATTAAACTCTATTAATGGAAACCTAGGGCTATCGGTTCACTATAATCAATAAACAAACTAAATTAACGCTCACTAATCAATTCATTGGCATTTATTGAACTAGGGCTCACTAATTCTCTCGAACTTAAACTCCCTCAAAACTCCTTTACCGGCTCTCGCTCGCATAAATTCGTTTTTGCCGATTATTCAGTGGTCTAATTGTGGTAATCTTACCTCTCGGCCTCGATTTCAACAATAACCTAACTTACAACTAAATCTGGCCACAATTTAATTGCAATCGCTAGAAATCAATAATAGGAATTGAATTAGAAGCCAAGAACTAATTAGAAAACTTAATTTAAATTCAAGTCATGATCATAGATCCCCTGACCCTAGAGAAAACGACTACTCACTCATAATTAAGGGAACAAAAGTAAAATTGAATTTAAACAACATGATCAAGAACAAGGGATTAATTAAAACTAAATTAATTACTAATAAAACTAAATTAAGAACAAAAACAACAAAACTAATTAATCTAGACTAAAAACTAAGAAATTAAGAGAAACATGAAATTAAAAGGATTGAAAAGCATAAGGAAAGAAATTACCAAAATATAGATTGAATTGCATTGATTGAAAGCTTGAATTCATGAACAAAATAATTAAACCTAAAATTCTAGAGAGAAAAAGTAATTTTGGAATCCTAGGTCTAAAAATATGATAAAAACTAGTTAGGTTCGTGCCCCCTTTACAATCTATATATATAGTATTTGAGTTTTATTAAAATAAAACCCACGAAGCAAAACCGCGTGGAAAAGTCAATCGGGGCGAGAAAACGAAGACCTGCGCCCGCATAGAAGAAATGCCCTGCGCCCGCAGCCTTCACGGTTTGGGACTTCTTGGCTCTCTGATCTATGATGCGGGCGCATAGATCAAAATAGTGACTAAGGGCTGCGCCCGCATCTTGCTTGCATGCCTATAATTTGACGATCTTTCTTATTTCTTCGCTCGATTCTTCGAATCTCGTACGTAGCTTCTCGTAACTTGGCACGTATCTCAAGGCAAGCACATTTTTACTCGTTTTAGCCTCCAATGACTTTATAACTCTCTATTACGCTCCTGTAACATATAAACAAAACCGAAAACCACGTGTAATAACTGAAAAAGTATAAAACAACCGTAAAAGGTTCTAAAAGTCAACTAAAGAAGCTAAAACCGTTCCATAACATAACTTAACACCAAAATACGATATTTTATCAAAATAAAGCCACAAACTTAACTATTTAGCACAAGAATCAACCGAAAATGAGGGAAAAACACAACATAAAACACGTATATCCAATTCCCCCAAACCGAACCTTTGCTCGTCCCGAGCAAAACACAACGAAATTGACTACACCCCATAAAAACAAAATAGGCATCATAACTCAAGAGAACATCCGAAGACACATGGATCAAGGCTAGCCAATCAGGCATCCAATTACCGTCCTTCCTAAATACAGGTCAAACAAAACCAACCAAGCAAGTTTAATGAATCGATGACTAGAGTAGCTCACGGGTTGTCACTCCACACAATTAATGATGAGCTTATAACAATGAAGCTCTAACCCTCACCTCCCAACCAAATGTGGAATGCAATGCAAAATGTGTTTAAATGCAATTTTGAGAACCCGAAACTCACATCTCACACCTCATGCAAGTGTTTGAGGGTATCCACTCATCCTAAATGTCGACTCAGAACACAATTAATACTCTATGACCTTGACAAAGGATTCAATTTACAATAACCATAGCGTGTGCACGAAGATAAAAAAGGACTTTAATAAGCTTGTAACGTGGCTAGGGTGATGGGTAGGACAAAAATTTGGGATAATGTGGTGGAATGCGGGGTATACGCATATAAAATCAAGAAAAACCGTCAACATCTCCAAAGCAATCGTCAACATTCTCCAACCTCCAATTCAACCAAATCAAACCAAACTTTTCTTTATATTTCACATCAACACCATAAATCTCATAATTCAATCATCAACCACTATTTCACAAACTTTAAACTTCTATTTTTTTTTCATCTCCTTCTTTTTTTTTTTTTCGATCTTTATTATGCTTTCATAAATTTTTTTTCTTCACTTTATTTTTCATGCATAATAAAACATAATTTCACGACTCTTAATGATTTGTTTTTTTTGCTTAAAATTCAGTAAACAATAAACATAATCATCACACATACATAACTAGGCCATGAATAAAATATGACTTTTTAATTAACTACAACAGCCTAGACATTGGTATGCAGAGCCTTATATGTGAAACTTTATAATTTAACTTTCATCAATAACATTACCACTATTTCACCATCAATCCTCCATAACACCCTTCAAAACTTTATTTTAACAACATCACAACTACTTCAACTCCCCCAAACCAAGTTTGGGCATATAATGCATTATGTAAAAGGGCTAATAGGCTTGTAATGTGGCTAAAATACAAATGAAAGGGATAAAAGCTCAAAACATGGGATCAAGGGAAAATTTAAATGTGGGAAATGAAATTCTGAAGCTCAAAAGAAGAAATGAGAGCCTTTTATCATGCGCAACATACACAAAATCCACAATTAAAGCTACTAGAATCCAAAGTCAAACCCAAGATCATAATTGCACCAGGAACTAAGCACACATGAAAAGAAAATATGAATGAATTTATATTCAAAAGTGGCTCAAATCCTCCCGTTAACACAGTTCAAGTCCAAGACCCAAGCAAGGTTGAGAAGAGTTGACCAATAAAAGGAAATCAAGCAATCAAATTCAAGTCATAGCCAACAAATCACACATGTGGATCCATCCGCAGTCAAGAGTCATAAAGTTTTCAAAATAAGCACAGGGGTACAGAAGTAGTCAATTCCGACAATAAAACTCAACTGGGACACGAATAATCCATTAAGCCAATTCTCTCTAAAATTAAACCTAAGAAAACAGTACAATCTTTTTGGTCACATGTAAACTCCCATTCCTAATGAATGGTACAAACCATGCAACAGTCCTAAGAAAGCAATAAAACTAAACTAAGAAAGCAGTTAAAACTAACTAAGCACACAAAAAGAAAACAAAGGAGAAGTTGGAATGATCTAACCAAGCCGGTATCAATTCATAACAGGAGTCCAACTAAGTACTTAATCAATAATACATCCCGCTCGAATTATATCCTGAAAAAGGAAAAGAAACAAACCAATCTCCAAAGAAAAAGGTACAAGAAAAAAGGAAAAAGAAAAAGAAAAAGAAAACAAAGCAAAAAAAAAAAAAGAAAAAGAACTAAGCAAAAAGTACAAAAATACATAAATCCTCCCCCCAAACCAAATTTTTGTCCCGTCCCGGGACAAATAACCATACAAAGCAGAGGAAGGAGGCGAAGCCGAGCTCTACTGACCGGGTCCCCAGTACCTAGGATAGTACTGGTCATAGAACGACTGATAGGGGTAAGAGGTGGGCTCAGTGCTAGGGTCGTATGTAGGTGGCCAGTTAGGATGGTTCGGGAATCCCTGAACCGTCCCAGCTTCAACATTGCTCGTGTGCTCCCTCCACTGGACTCTTTGTAGCAAATCAACATCAGAGCGGAGTCCGCGAAGTGAATGATCTATCCTGTCGAACCGCTGCTGGTTATAGAGATGCATATCATCAAATCGGTTCATCAGGGGGGTCATGTCGAAAGTGGAGGAGGAGTGACCAGCATAGCTATGTCGTGGTGGGGCTGGTGGATGCTGGGCCTGACCGCCTGCTTGCTGAATTAGGTTGACCATCTGCACAACCCTCTTCTCTGAATCTGCTCTCTCCTGTAGTGGGATGTTGTCAGGGGGGATCCTCCAAGGGTTCTGGCCGTCTGGGTGCTCCTGGTAGGTGAGGCTAACATAGGCATTAGGCAAGTAGCACCATGAAATTTCCCGAACACACCAAACAAACTTCTCTCTGTGCCCTCTTTGATAGTGTCTAAGGAAGTTAGCAGCTCTCAGGGCAGTCGTGTCGAGGTAGGGGTTTTCCTCGATCGGGTTTAACTGGTGGATCTGCTCCGTATGACCTAGGGTGTGGGCCAGCCATGTAATCATGCCACCGATATAGATAGTACCGGTGTTAGTGATCCCCTCTGCAATTTCTGCAAACCGGCGGGCTAGAAAGAACCCGAAGTTATAATGGAGAGGCTGTCTAGCATATCCCTCTGTCACCATCCATAATAGTCTGATCTCATCAGGGTAAACTTGCCCTAATTCTCCTCTAGAAAATAAGCAGTAAACCACGAACCGCAGGAAATACCGAAGGGCAGGGTGCTGTACCTCTGATGCTTTGGCGGTGGTAGAAGTGAAGGTGGAGCTGCCATCAGTGATTATTCTCTCCCACCAGGCTCCCTCAAAGTACGGTCCCCACTCATGCTCAACCGTAGACCAAACTGCATTCTCGGGGTTCCATAGGAATCGCTCATTTAGTTCATCAACATCCATCTCATAGTGCTGCCCGAAGATGGTGAAACTAATGTGTGTCTTTCTTTCAGCACTAGGAGTCTCCTGGGAAACATGGAAGTGGTAACTGGATAGGAACTCCAAGGTGAGCTCCCGGTATGTGTGTGGGACCTGCTGGGTTTTTCCATCAGGGCCGGGCATAGTGGCGTTGATCCAGTTTCCCCATCCGATCCGGTAAGCCATTCTCATCACTTGATCCGTGATACCAAGCTTGTCACATGTTTCTTTGTGGAAGAACCGGGTGGACCTGATTGTTCTTTTGGAGAGCTTATCAAGCCGTTTCTGTCTGTCCTGACGGTTCTGAGGTGGTGTTCTGGAGGAGGAAGGCTGCTTTCCCTTTGAAGCTGAAGAGGATGCCCCGATTTTCTGAGACTTCTTAGGGCCTCCGACAAGTAGTTTGCCAATTGATTTCCTCATGATCCTACAGGACATATGCAGGAGAAACAGAGATTAGCATTCCATTAAAGTAAGTCTCGAAACCAAAATCATGTCAATCATGAAAGCATAAAGAATAATAAGATGTGAAAGCATGATCAAAGAAGGAAATCAAGGCATTGTAGTCATCATATAATCAAAGTTACAAACAGGATTCTGCGAAAATTTCGGCATGACCCGTTTGTAAGTGCAACTAACCCAATGAGAACTACAAAGTTCTAATCAACTAAAGCCAAGAGTGCAACCACAAAACATTCAAACTTAAGCATTACTTTCATACTATGCCTCCAAAATCAACATGTCCAAGCTCATATTCATAAAAGAGCATCAAGTGCAACACCAAAAACCAACTTACGCCATTATATAAACACAACCGTTGAATAATTAATGCCTTAACACATCCAAACAACTTCAATGAGACTTAAGAGTAAAGAAGAATGACTAGTTAAGACAAGTAGCAACTACTTGACCATTTTAGAAGCATAAAGTTCAACATGAAAGTTGCTAGTAAAAATTCATGAGTAAAGCTATAGTTCTAAGTAAGCAATGAAGTAATCATAAGCATGATTTTAAGCATTCTAAATACTTTAAACATGAATTGAACTAGTTAACACTCCTAATTAACAACAACTTCATGAATGATCATTGAAAATATCATGGAAATCTTGCTCAATCCATAAAGCATAAAAACTTCCAATTACTTATAACTAACAACTCCAAACATGATAATGAAGCATAAAATAGCTAGTAGACACTCATGAACAACAACAATCAAGTTTAGAGTGACCAATTAAATTCGTAATAAAAATACCCAAGAATTGAAAATTCATGAGAACTTCATACAACTTCATATAAATTGGATAAAAAGGAAATTATACCTTAGTAGATGATAATAGAGCAAGAAATTTGAAGAAAATTGAAGAAGCAACCCACAAATCAAACCCAAGTTGAATTCAAATTTCGAACCCTAGGTTATGCAATTCGTGATTTTTTTCCAAATTTTAACTCCAAGATGTTGTTTAGAGTAGTGAGAGGAGTCTTGTGTTAAAATTTGAAGTGATTTGGAGTAGTCTGGAGTGACTTATGGTGATTTGAAGTTGAAGGTTTTTGGGGTTTTAATGGTGTGAGAGAGGAAGAAGAAGAATGAGAGTTTAGGAAATAAAAAAAGATAATAATAATAATAATAATAATAATAGTAATAATGGTAATAATAATAATAATAATAATAATAATAATAATAATAATAATAATAATAATAATAATAATAATAATAATAATAATAATAATAAGGGAGGGGGGGGGGGGGCGAAAAAATATAACACGGGTAGTTTATGAGGCCACGGGAGGAAAAGGAAAAAAATAAACGAACGGAAGCCTGCTGGTGTTCCCTGCGCCCGCAGCGAAGAAAAGCAAGGTGAGGGCTGCGCCCACAGGTGAAATCTGCAGAGAAATGCTGAGCTTCTGTTTTAAAATGCGGGCGCATAGAAGAGTATGGGTTTTGACTGCTGCACCCGCAGGTACTCTCTATAGCTCTATTTTGCTGATTTTTCTCTTTTTCTCCCTAATTAATGAATTAACTTATAAATTATTATTGTTAATCAACACTTAAGCACGTTTTAACTCCTAAACTCTCCTTAATTACCCCAATTAAACATTAAACACTTAGACTCTTAGCTTGACTTCATAAAATCAAAGCAAAAGCTAAACTAAGCTAAACTAAACTATAAAAACACACAAAAACACGCAAAAACATGCAAAAAGAGAAAAGAAGGGATAGAAAGCTCGGGTTGCATCCCGAGAAGCGCTCTTTTAAGGTCACTAGCTTGACCATGGCTGCATTAGTGATCAAGGTGTCTTGGGATCATCGAGTTGGATGACTTCAACCAAACCGATGACATCTCCTTCTTAGTATGGCTTCAACCGTTGACCGTTAACTTTAAATATTTCACCCTTTTCACTTTGAACTTCAACATAGCCAAATTTGCTAACATTTATGACTGTAAAGGGGCCACTCCATCTACATTTTAGCTTTCCAGGGCATAATCGAAGTCTTGAGTTAAACAATAGAACCTTATCACCGACTTGAAACTCCCTTTTCTTGATTCGCTGATCGTGCCATTTTTTCGTCTTTTCTTTATAAATTTTGGCACTATCATATGCTCCTAGCCGAAATTCATCTAATTCATTCAACTGTAGCAACCGTTTTTCACCCGCAAGCTTAGCATCCATGTTTAATTCCTTGATTGCCCAATAAGCTTTGTATTCAAGTTCTACTGGAAGATGGCACGCTTTTCCATAAACTAATTTATATGGGGAAGTGCCAATTGGAGTTTTAAATGCTGTTCTGTACGCCCATAAAGCATCATGAAGCTTGCTACTCCAGTCCTTTCTCGATTTCGCAACCGTCTTCTCTAGAATAGACTTGATTTCTCGGTTTGAAACCTCGACTTGACCATTGGTTTGTGGGTGATATGCCAATCCCGTCCTGTGGTAAACACCGTATTTCTCCAGCAGCTTATCTAACCTTTTCTCATGAAAGTGTGTTCCCCCATCACTGATGATGGCTCTAGGGACTCCGAACCTAGGAAAAATAACCTGCTTAAACATTCTTAGAATGGTGTTAGCATCACTATGGGGAGAAGCAATTGCTTCCACCCATTTGGAAACATAATCCACAGCGACCAATATAAAACGATTACCATTAGAAGAAGGGAATGGACCCATATAATCAATACCCCAAACATCGAAGATTTCAACTTCTAAAATACCTGTTTGAGGCATTTCATGCCTTTTTGAGATATTACCTGTCCGTTGGCACGAATCACAAGACATGACAAAGTCTCTAGCATCCTTGAGTATCGTAGGCCAATAGAAACCGGATTGCAACACCTTAAACATCGTTTTGGCGGGCCCAGCATGTCCTCCATAAGGTGATGAGTGGCAATGGTGCAGAACTCCATAGACCTCCCAATCTGGTACACACCTACGATATAAGCCATCTGCACACTCACGAAACAAGTTAGGGTCATCCCAAAAATAACGCCTAACATCATGTAAAAACTTTTTCTGTTGCTGACAAGTAAGATCGGGAGGTAACACTCCTCCAACTACGTAATTAGCATAATCAGCAAACCATGGAGTACTAGAAATCACAACCAAAAGATGGTCATCAGGAAAAGAGTCATCAATAGGAGTTGAAATCTCTCCATCTTCATATCGAATCCTAGATAGGTGGTCTGCAACCACATTCTCTGCACCTTTCTTGTCACGGATTTCTAGATCAAACTCTTGAAAGAGCAAAATCCACCTAATAAGTCTCGGTTTTGCTTCTTTCTTGCCAAGTAAGTACTTTAAAGCTGCATGGTCAGTGTAAATAATAACTTTCGAACCTATAAGATAAGAGCGAAATTTATCGAGAGCATACACTATAGCAAGCAGTTCTTTTTCAGTTGTTGCATAGTTAATTTGAGCTGGATCTAAAGTCTTACTAGCATAGTAAATAGCATGCAAAATCTTGTCTTTCCTTTGACCTAACACGGCACCCACAACATAGTCACTAGCATCACACATAATTTCAAAAGGTAATTCCTAATCGGGTGATTGAATGATTGGTGCTGAGATTAGTGCTTGTTTGATCAAATTAAAAGATTCAAGGCATTCATCGGTGAAATTAAACTCGACATCTTTTAATAGCAATTGTGTTAACGGTTTAGCAATTTTAGAGAAATCTCTGATGAATTTACGGTAAAACCCTGCATGACCTAGAAAGCTTCTAATACCTTTTACACTTACTGGTGGAGGTAATTGTTCAATAACTTGGATTTTAGATTTATCTACTTCAATACCTCTTTCAGCGACTAGATGTCCTAAGACAATCCCTTCCGTCACCATAAAGTGACATTTCTCCCAACTGAGGACCAAGTTCACCTGTTCACATCTTTTAAGCACTTTAGTTAGGTTAGCTAAACATGAATCAAAATCAGTACCATAGACACTAAAATCATTCATGAACACTTCCATGCTAGATTCTATGAACTCGGAAAATATAGCCATCATACATCTTTGAAAGGTAGTAGGGGCATTACATAGACCAAAAGGCATTCTACGGTAAGCAAAAGTGCCATAGGGGCATGTAAATGTAGTTTTGGATTGATCATCAGGATGGATAGGTATTTGGAAGAATCCAGAATAACCATCTAGATAACAAAAATATTTATTAGTTGCTAGCCTTTCTAACATTTGATCAATAAAAGGTAGAGGGAAATGATCCTTTTTGGTGGCAACATTTAATTTCCGGTAATCAATGCACATTCGCCAGCCTGTAACAACCCTAGTGGGGATAAGTTCATTTTTATCATTTCGCACAACAGTTGTTCCCCCCTTCTTAGGGACTACTTGCACTGGACTTACCCATTGAGAATCGGGCACAGCATAAATGATACCTGCATCAAGAAGTTTGAGAACCTCTTTCTTCACCACTTCCTGCATGTTAGGGTTAAGTCTCCTTTGTCCCTGTATACAAGGCTTATGGCCATCTTCTAGATGAATTCTATGCATGCAAAAATCAGGACTTATTCCAGTTAGATCATCAAGTGTATAACCAATAGCCTTTTTGTGAGTTTTAAGCACAGCAAGCAACTTTTCAAGTTGACTATCGATAAGTTTAGAACTAACTATGACTGGATACAACTCGGCATCATCTAGAAAAGCATATTTTAAATTAGGGGGAAGGGGTTTCATTTCGGGCTGTGTTACCTCTTTGATGGCATATGATTGCTGAGGCAATGATTGATACCTTTGGCTCTCCTCTAAAGTCATCTTCTCATTGTTCAATTCGTGGCCTATAGCATCAATTTCCGAATCTCCTTCACCTGCATTAGCATCCAAACACAAAATGGCCTCTAGGGGATCCTTTGTAAGGGATCGAGGCATGTCATCCAAAACAATTTCACCAATAATATCGATCCTATAACATGACTGCTCTATCATGGGTTTTTTTACTACATTATTAAGATTAAATGTCACTTTATCATCCCCTACAAAAAGGGTTAAACTTCCGTTTTTAACATCAATGAAGGCACCTGCAGTATGTAGGAAAGGTCTACCGAGAATGATGGGGATATGAGCATCCTCATCAATATCAAGGACAACAAAGTCAACAGGAATAAAAAATTTTCCTACTCTAACAGGTACATCTTCTAAAACACCCTTAGGGTATTTTATAGTTCTATCTGCCATCTGCAAAGTAACATTAGTAAATTTAAGTTCTCCCATGTCAAGCTTCTTACAAATTGATAAGGGCATCACACTTACACTAGCTCCCAAATCACATAGAGCCTTATCAATAAATAGAGGACCTATATTACATGGAATTGAAAAACTGCCTGGATCCTTCAACTTAGGAGGAGATTTATTTTGAAGGATCGCACTGCACTCCTCGGTGAGTGCAACTGTCTCTATTACATTCAACTCACGTTTCCTGCTTAAAATATCTTTCAAAAATTTAGTATAAGTAGGCACTTGAGTAATTAAATCAGTGAAAGGCACAGTAACTTGCAAATTTTTAACTATGTCAAGGAATTTACGAAAGTGATTATCATTCTTACTCCTAGTTACCCTGTTCGGAAAGGGTAACAACACCTTTGAGGGAGGAATCGTATCGGTAACCGAATATGCTGCTGGAGCTTGCTTCTTTGATGCTTCCTTCTCCTTTTCTGCAGCTGCTTCCTCAAGGTCTTCAATAACAACCGAACTAGTCTTCTTTGTTCCATCTGCAGCCTTGTTAGCATCATCATCAGGCATTCTAGGACCTTCATAGTAAGTACCGCTCCTTGTTGCAATGGAATTGCAATGATCACGAGGTGGATTGCTTGATGAAGCATTTGATGGAGCAAATTGAGGAGGAAGTTGGCCTTGTTGCCTTTGAGCTGATGATTGAGCAATTTGTGCTACTTGAGTCTCCAATTGTCGATTGTGGGCCTGCATAGCTTCCATGGCTTTCTGCATCTGCATCATCATGTTCTTCAGTTCTGAATAGTCATTGCTAGATGGCTGTGGAGGTGCTGGGAGTGGTGCTAAAGGTGGTGGTCTACTGAAACCCGGTGGTTGAGGTGGAGCAAACCGTTGAATCTGCTGTTGTTGTTGTGGTACAAAATGTGGCTGCTGCTGCGGATTTTGAACATTGCTAGTATTCTTGTAGGAGAAGTATGGATGATCTTTCCAACCAGGATTGTAGGTGTTGGAAAATGGGTTATTCTTGTAAGCTTGAAATGCACATACTTGCTCCATAGAACTATGACATGCTTGCATACTATGCCCAAAAGAACCACATAAATCACAAAAGACATCTGTAGCTCCCGAATGTGCGGCCATTGCAGCTACTGTCATTGGATTGGAGGATGGTGTGTTGATTTTGTCTACCTTCTCATGAATTGCATTGATTTGTGAAACCAAACTCTCATATTTGTCATCTATCACATGTTTTCCTCATCTCTTAGCATGTCCTCTGGGATTACCAAATTGAGAATTATGAATAGCAATCTCCTCAATTAAATCATAAGCAGCATTGACTTCTTGGTTCATAAATCGACCACTAGCAGCAGAATCAAGNGACCACTAGTAGCAGAATCAAGAAAAGTTCTACTCTCATTACCTAAGCCATTATAGAATGATTGCACCAAAAACCATTTCTCAAGTCCATGATGAGGGCATATTCTCAATAAATCCTTAAATCTCTCCCATGCATCATAAAGAGTTTCATCTGTTTCTTGGTTAAAATTCGTGATTTGACTCCTAAGTTGTGCAGTTCTCTCCGGAGGATAGTACTTCCTTTGAAAAGCAAGAGCCAAGTCATCCCAACTATTAATAGTATCCATGTTTAGACCATTCAACCAAGATCAAGCTTTCTCCTTTAATGGAAATGGAAACATCGTACGTCGTATGTAATCTTGAAATACACCAGCTTGCTTGATTGTATTGCAGTATTGAATGAAGTTATTCAAATGTAAGTTCGGATCTTCTTTCATTGTGCCTGCAAACTGATTTCTTTCAACCATGTTCACCAAAGNATCTTGAGATACACCAGCTTGCTTGATTGTATTGCAGTAATAATTGAAGTTATTCAAATGTAAGTTCGGATCTTCTTTCATTGTGCCTGCAAACTGATTCATTTCAACCATATTCACCAAAGCTGGTTTCAATTCGAAATTCAGAGCCTCTATATCAGGAACTCGGTATCCACCTCCCACTGTTGCAAAACTCAGCTGAGAATAGTCTTTTAAGGACCTTGCTTGTGGTGGTGGCGGCGGTGGTGCATCATCCCGTGGTGGGTTATNAGGTGGTGGTGGCGGTGGTGCATCATCCCGTGGTGGGTTATTCTCGTTAAACTGTGATCCTGACATCTCCACTTCCTTCTACGACTCCTCTTATGCAATGATCTTTCCAGTTCAGGATCAATCCAATCAGGCATACAACCTAATACCTGAACACAATCGAAACTCGAAACCGAAATGAAAACTACCTCAAAGAACGTGAAGGCTCCTTGAGGTGAAGAATTAAAACTGAAAACAGAAATAAAAGAACACCTTAAACCCGACTAATAGAATTAAAAATTGCCTCCCCAGCAACGGCGCCAAAATTTGATGCAGGTTGTCGCACACCTCTCAAAAATAAACCAAACAACACTAACTAATATAGCTAGGGAAGTAGGGATCGAATCCTCAGGGAAGCTATTTAATTCTACTAGCTCTAAAAAGCCTAAAGCGTGTAATGGGCCTTGGTGGAAATTTCGGTAAATGGTTTCTAGAACTACGAAGACTAGAATTGAAACTAAGGAAATGACGGGAAATCACGATTAAACTCTATTAATGGAAACCTAGGGCTATCGGTTCACTATGATCAATCAACAAACTAAATTAACGCTCACTAACCAATTCATTGGCATTCATTGAACTAGGGCTCACTAATTCTCTCGAACTTAGACTCCCTCAAAACTCCTTTACCGGCTCTCGCTCGCATAAATTCGTTTTTGCCTATTATTCAGTGGTCTAATTGTGGTAATCTTACCTCTCGGCCTCGATTTCAACAATAACCTAACTTACAACTAAATCTGGCCACAATTTAATTGCAATCGCTAGAAATCAATAATAGGAATTCAATTAGAAGCCAAGAACTAATTAGAAAACTTAATTTAAATTCAAGTCATGATCATAGATCCCCTAACCCTAGACAAAACTACTACTCACTTATAATTAAGGGAACAAAAGTAAAATTGAATTTAAACAACATGATCAAGAACAAGGGATTAATTAAAACTAAATTAATTACTAATAAAACTAAATTAAGAACAAAAACAACAAAACTAATTAATCGAGACTAAAAACTAAGAAATTAAAGAGAAACATGAAAGTAAAAGGATTGAAAAGCATAAGGAAAGAAATTACCAAAATATAGATTGAATTGCATTGATTGAAAGCTTGAATTCATGAACAAAATAATTAATCCTAAAATTCTAGAGAGAAAAAGTAATTTTGGAATCCTAGGTCTAAAAATTGATAAAAACTAGTTAGGTTCGTGCCCCCTTTACAATCTATATATATAGTATTTGGGTTTTATTAAAAATAAAACCCACGAAGCAAAACCGCGCGGAAAAGTCAATCGGGGCGAGAAAACGAAGACCTGCGCCCGCATAGAAGAAATGCCCTGCGCCCGCAGCCTTCACGGTTTGGGACTTCTGAGCTCCCTGATCTATGATGCGGGCGCATAGATCAAAGTAGGGANAAAATAGTGACTAAGGGCTGCGCCCGCATCTTGCTTGCGTGCCTATAATTTGACGATCTTTCTTATTTCTTTGCTCGATTCTTCGAATCTCGTTCATAGCTTCTCGTAACTTAGCACGCATCTCGAGGCAAGCACATTTTGACTCGTTTTAGCCTCCAATGACTTCATAACTCTCTATTACGCTCCTGTAACATATAAACAAAACCGAAAACCACGCGTAATAACCGAAAAAGTATAAACACAACCGTAAAAGGTTCTAAAAGTCAACTAAAGAAGCTAAAACCGTTCCATAACATAACTTAACAACAAAATACGATATTTAATCAAAATAAAGCCACAAACTTAACTATTTAGCACATGAATCAACCGAAAATGAGGGAAAAACACCACATAAAACACGTATATCACTACTCTCTACAACCGTTAGTGCTAATGTCTCTGTAGAGGGTTGTGGAGGTTTTACCTTCTTGCTAATTGCGGTGATTGGTCTTAGCTTGGATGGCTGTTTGCTAGTTCTCTGGTTGAGCTTTTTGCCAGAGATTTCTTCAATCCCTGTATGTGTTCAACAGTAAAAAAGAATTGGTTAACCCATAATTGCTAGCGTAGGAGTCTCCCTTGCGCTTGCATGTTAGACAAATTCTTTTTGACAAATCCTAATATTTCTTTGGAATTGGTTCGAACTAAGAATTGCTTAGGTGTTAGGAAAATTAAGAATTTTTCAAATCCTCTTATTGCTGCTAGAATTTCCTTTTGCATTATAGGATAATTGTATTCAGCTTTGTTGAAGCTTCCACTACTATACCTGCAAAAGTTTTCTCCATTTTTTATTTTTAATACTGCACTCTAATATTCATTGCTAGCATCTGTCTCTAAGATTAAATTATCATCGTTATCCGCAAATGTTAAATCCGGAAGATTATTACAAAACCTCTTTAATCCCCCGAACTTTTTTGTAATCTTCTTGCGACCAACTTCACTTAATATCCTTTTTCAAGTTTTGTGGTAACGATTTTCTTAATTGAGCAAGATTTTTAATAAAATCAGAAGCATATGTCAAGCAACCAAGAAACCTATCTAAATGTTTTCTATCTTCTATATCTTTAGGATTCCTCTATATTTTCAAGAATATGTTTTTGTAAGACTATTTGTCCAGCTTTAATTTCTAATCCTAGAAACTCAATTTCTTGTTTAGCAAAAACACATTTATCTTTTCCTAACATAATTCTATGATTAAGACATTTTTGTGTGACGCCTTTTAAATCATTTTTATGTTGCTCCAGAATTTTAGAGAAAATTAATATATTATCAATATATTCTAGGCAACAATGATTATATTCTCTAAATATATTATCCGTTTTTCTTTGAAATATTTGTGGTGCATTTTTTAATCCAAATGGCATAACTAACAATTCATAATGTCCTTGGGGTGCGCTACATGCTGTTAATGGAATGCTTTCTTCTTAAAATTTAATTTTCCAATATCCACTTTTAGAATACATTTTTGTAAACCATGTTGCTCCATGTATCTTATTAAACAGAGCGGCTTTGTTAGGAATATAATATCCATCAAACATATGCACGCTTTTCCTCTTTTTTCCTCTGAATGATTTCTTACCATAAATGCAGGACTATTGTGAGGACTATTATTGTTTCTAACGAGTTTCTTATTAATAATTCTTTTATCTGCTCATCGAATTCTTGGGTGTCCTAATAAGTATAAATCATATGTCTGAATCTAATTATCTTACTAGGATTTGATAAAGTTATTTAAGCAAATGCTTTATCCTTATTCCAATGTTCTAAAGTAGAATATATATAGTTTTTCACATAGTTTTCCTTGTGGCTCTTTTATGTGCTCTTTAATGTTGATTCATTTTCTGAAATTCTTAAAGCGACTTCTCGTTGTGTAGGAGTAACCCTATCACCACGCTGGCTGAGTGTGAAGTCTATTGTATGATGTGTATATGCTTTTGGGATTTTGTTAGCTGGAACTGGATGACCATCAATAGTAAATATTATTTGTTCAATGGTTTGTGTGCATGGAGAATATAATCTTTGAAAATTATTTCCTAACAACATATCATGCGATGGTTGATCGGTTGCCCATAGGTATATATATATACATTGAAATCCTCCAATTTTAATTGGTAGATTTCGATTATATCCTTATGTAGCATAACACAATTATCAGCAATCCTTACCCTCATGGGTTCTCTAGCTTCTTTCCATAAATATTCTTGGAATAATGTTCTTTTTTCAAAACATACTTGCAACCACTATCAATGTATTCATATAAGCTATATTCATTATGCTCCCTAAAACATTTTTCCACCGTAATATAAATGCTATTAGGGTTTGTTCCAGTAATCTCAAGATTACTTTTGATTCTCATATTAGTTTCTTGTTCATATACTGGTTCATTTATTGTTTTAGTCGCATAGTCTTTTATCCTCCTTTTTTCTACATTTTGCTCTCCAATTGTATTCATTCTAGAGCTTGATCCTACGTCAATCCTATGTGTTAGAGATTGTTGTACATTTTTCTTTTTCATATTAATCTTTTCGACTAACCATCTTAACTCTTCTTCATCCTCTTCGACGCTGCTCACATCTTTTTCCTTGTTTGTTTCAATGGGTTCTCTTAATGTAAACGAACGTTGTCTATACTCCTAACACTAAGGATTCTTTTTAAACTAGACAGGGGAGTCGTTCTGGTATGCAATTTTAATTTTACTGATCATTTATTAATAATTTAATCGACTTGTTAGTTATGTCAGGGTTCATAAAATATTCTTCCTATGTTCCTTCGATTTTTATTTCATTAGGGTTTACCTTAATTGTAGTGATTTTATTTTTAGGTCTCTACCTATGTCATGTTTTTCAGCACTCACTACACCTTTTCTCTCAAAGTAGTCAATAGTATTTACCTACTTGTAAATCACCTTGCATCTTATTTTCATATTTGGCAAACCTTCATACATGTCAATTACCGTGCACACTATTTTTATTGCCAAAAATCTATCTATGAATTTATCCTCTAGACTGACGTAGAATTTTGGCTCATATACATAGCTTACCATACCTTGTCTTAGGTTGCATGTTGTCCACTAATTAATTGCCCGTAGAATTTTCTATGCCTAATGCCACAAACAAAGCTAAGAACTTTTACATTTTTACCAAAACCATGCAATGGATTTATATAAACTTGGACTGCACCTATGCAAATATATGCATATTTTCCAATTTCCATGTTCATTATGACTTAATATCTTTCCACTTAATTATATTAATTTCGGTTGCTTTTTTGTTACAGGCTTCATACCGAAATGATCCTTCCATCTCTTCACAAGTGTATTTTGCTTTCTTTTTGAAAATTGATGTTTTATATATTTTATCTTATGTTATTTCTAGAAAAATATTCCTTTTTTATTCATTCTTTCTATGTCATCGTCATCCATTAAATATTCGGCTCTCTTATTTATCTTAAACTATTATTCTGATGACCCTCAAATTCATATTCATAGGTTTCATTATCTTCTTATTTGTTTGCCATAATATTAAATTCTTCAGGTTCACTTTCTTTATCAAATGAAGAATTTTATATCACCTCACCGGGTTCATTATCTTCTTCAATTATTTCAATAATTCATTTATTATTATTTAACATTAATTCTAACGCTTCGTCTTCTGAGATTTCTACGTAATCCTAGCTTCCTAAAGCTTGCATTAGTTTAAGGTTTCCTTTCTTACATTCGTTTGCATAGTGATCTATTTCTCCACATGACCACCACTGGCAATTTCTTCTCTTTTGGGCTATAGCTTTCCTTTCTAAAGAATCTGCAAGGCCTCTTATGCTTATGTTTGTAATATTTTTTCTTATAGTATTCTCCTCTATTTCCGTTAAATTTTTTTCTCTTATAAAATTTTCTTTTAAGCAATTTTTCTAGTGCAACCATATTCACTAGATATCTCCCAACATGCATGTGAGAAACTGCCTTTTTAATTGTCGAGTTCCTGCTACTTCTCTACATTTGTTTTCAATCCACTTTCTTAGATATGATATTCTCATTCCAAGACTATCTCTTATGCCTTGATTTTCCTTCCATTTTTGGTATTTTTCCATTATTTCCTCATTCAAAGGGTTTGGTAATTCAAATTTCATAATGTAACTTTCAATGAATTTTAAGTTGCAAATTGTTAAGTTACTTAATTTTCTTTGATATTCCATGATCTTTTCATTTTGGTCGGCTTTATATCCTATGAATTCTCTTTCGATGAAAGTATATAGTTATATGAACATGATCATATGTTCATCTAATTGTCCTAATATATTTTTAGGTTTTTCTTCTACACCTTCATACTAGTCTGCTACACATCCATAGAAAGTATGTTATATGTAATTTAGGAAATTTTCTGAAGTTCATTCAACATTTATATAAAGCACGCCACTCATACTCTTTTTCCATTAACCAAAGACTTCTTCTCGTTCCCTTACATCATCTAGGTTTAGTTTTTAACCTGATTAGCTTATTGGCTCTAGATTAATTTCCTCTCGTTTAGGAGCTTGACCTGGCATAACCTTACAACTAAATTTAGTAGTACTTCCATGTATATATTTAGGTTTACCATGACTTGATCACCTCGATATATTGATTTTTGAACTTCATTGTTTACAAATTATATTCAGGAATTTCATCATATTTTATTTCTTCACCAATCTCATTATTATTCACAACTATTTTTCTTTCTTTATTTTTCCAGTTTTCGAAGATATCTTCTAATGGTACGAAGTTTAAGTCTTCTAGCTTTATTAATCCTATAATTTGTTGGCAAAATTCTCGTCTATTGAAGCATAATTTTTCTCTTATTTTTTTCAGTCATAATCCTTTTTTCTGCTATCAATGTCATTATTTTATTCAATTTAGCACGGTCTTCTTCTGTATCGTACATATCTTGTAATTCTTCAAGATTTTTGTTCTGAAGATCCTACTCCATGTTCTTCCTTTTTAGGAGTTATAATCAATTTTCTTTCTGGAGATTTAATTGGAAACTTCTTACTTCTATTAAGGTTTTGAAATGGATAACTATATTTAAAACGGGTTAGCTTAACGAAAGTTTTTTCTGTTTGAGAAGCTTGATGTCTAACCTCATTAGTTAGAGCTAATTTTACTTCTTTAATCTCTTCTCTCAAGTTTATTATTTCTCCTTTAAGTTCGTCCTTTCGAGCTAGGACTTCATTTTTAAGTGTAATACAAGGATACATAATATCACTTAATTCTTATTTTAAGTCCTCTTTAACTGGTCTATTATATAATTTAATATTCCTTCAAATGAAGTACGACCTTTGGTAGGTGAGTGATATGGGGACAATTAGAGCGTTCACAATCAGGAGGTGTTCCTGTAAAAGTTAGTTTTAATTATTTAATTAACGACTTAACTAATACTTAATTAAAACGATATGTCTAGTTATTAAAATATTAAGTTCCTAATCAGGCACTGATACCAAGACAAACAGATCAAATGAATTATAATAAAGCGGAATTTATTATGGAAATTTACTAATTAAACACTTAGAAGCAAAATCACCTACTAGTATTGCATGAGAAGTTAAAAGATTCTATGGATCTAGAAACAATGATCGAGAAGATGATAGTAAGGCTATTGAGAGAAGGAGTACCTACGCTTTCCTAGACATGTAAATTGTGTTGGGTTCATGCCAGGTCATCAACTTAAAAGAGCCAGGACCCCCTAACCTAAGCACGACCCTTTTAATTAAATGGGTCATTTTGGCAAACTCGAACTCGACACAAATTGACTAGCTCAACCCGACATGACCCGCCTGACCCATTTACCAATGAAACTATCTTTATGAGGAAAAAAGGTAAAATCGAGATTCTGTAAACATTAAGTATTCAACATTCATGCACTCATTTAATCATTAATAACTTTATGGACTTCTCCATACAAGAATAGTAAGTAACAACGATTAAACGCTTGCATAACATAAAAAATTAAAGTAGTTAGTTTTACAAACTAAAGCTAATAGTTTCAAACAAATTCAAGTAAACTCTTAAAACATTGACTATTTGGGCTTCTTTGTTCCACAGTTCAAGTAAATATAAGTTGAAGCTGTTTAGGTAAAGAGAAATTCTAAAACCATGGTTGTGTTGAGTCATTAGATCCAGGTTGGGAGAAAATGCAATATAATTGGGATGTGGATCAATGTAATGATGAAGCTATTTTATGATAAGGAATGTATATATATAATATATATCGACTTTGGTTACTGACTCATGAATATAGGAAGTTAATAGTGATCGAATGTTGAGTGGATTTTAGCCCAAACTTACGCATTATAAAACCATATTTACTTCTGAGATTAGGAATGAAGATAAAAATAAGAATAAAAAACCATCAAACCATTATTTCCATTATAGAGTGATGTCGATCAATCATTGACATGTGATGTGTGGCTTATACCTTTAGAATACACAACCCATGAGATGGTGAAACTATTGTCTAGATTAAACTTTCGAATGTACATTTTCGACATATGTTCCAAAGAATGCGAAACATAACCTCAACGAAATCAAAAACATTAACCATATACAGGAAGATTGGAGTAATGGATGCAAAGTACATTAGAAAGTATTTCAAAATGTCAATTTCAAAGTTTAAAAGCAAAAGGTTTTCAAAAAGTTCTCCTACTCGTTCCAAAGCTATTACAAAAGTTTTCTTAAAGCTTTCTTATAGTTGTTTTTAAACCAAAATGCTTCAAAATAAGTTTGTTTTCCAACATGTTCCGTCCTAATTTTCAGGACGAAACTTCTTCAAAGGGAGGTAGAATGTAATACCTCACATTTTGAAACACTTTCCAAACTATCTTATTACAAATAAAACTCTTTAGATACATTCTAAAAAATATTCCAATTTAAGTATTTCTTACTTTTTCCCAATTTTCAGGATGAAACTTATTTTAGGGAGAGTAGACTACAGTCCCTTGTATTTTTGAGACTTTATATTATAATTATTTATGATTATAATATATAGTTTGAGAAATTTCAAAAATTAAGTGTTTTTTTTGGGATTTTAAATAATTTTTTTTTGCGAAAGTTTTTTCAAAATTATAATTGTATCCAAGGGAGGTTTTGAATATTTATTTTAATTTCCAAAAACATAGTTTTGGGCTTTATGCCAAAATATTTTCGAACCTTAGAGTTCATTTTCAAAGATTTTCACAAAGTAGGGCTAAGCCTAATTATTTTCATGATAAAATTCTTTCTATGATTTAATTAAACTAGATATTTTATAAAGATATTTCCATCAAAAATAAATATTTTCGACTTTTGTAAATATTTCATCTACCACCTAATATTTATCATAAGTACCAAATTTTTATCTTTTCATAAAATCATATCTTTTCCTCTCCTGTGTTGGTCGAAAATCCAATAGCTCTACACCTATAAATAGCTCAATTTTCTCTAAAAATCATATTACAAAAGCCTCACAAAAATCAGAAATTAAAACCCAAAACTAAAAATTTTCTTCCGTGACTGCAATTTTTCTAGAATTTGTGGAGGCTACTTTGAGCCTCCACTACAACCACCATACACCACCAAATCGCACGCCACCACCACCATTTGGACCTCCTCGCTGCATACTACAAGCAGTTATCAGCCTCCACCACCAATGCCCCCTTTAAGCCATCCAAAAACAAGCCCAAAGTGTCCAGCTCACTAGCAGGCCACAATATTTCAAGAGAAAGACAAAAAAATGGTGTTTGTGTAAAATAAATTTCTATAATTCGTTACTTTGATTTTATGATGTTCTAATGTAATTATAAAGTATATAAAATTCTAATAATACAGAAATTTATTTTATAATATTTACTAATTAGATCGGTTTAGTTAGTGGTTTATGAGCGATTTTTGTAAATCTAAACAAAAGACTTATTTTTATGATCGAATAATGCACGAAAATTATTTTTTAAGGCTTTATATTATATTTATAGAATTTTTTAAGTGTTGGAAAAATTTTTAATGTTGGTTTGGTATTTTTTTCACACAAGGAGGAGATTTTGTAGAAGAAGGTTTCAGGAGTTTAAGGATTTTTACCATCGAGGTATGTCCATGACACCAAAATTATAATAGCATGAAAATTTTATGTTTGGTTCGTAGTATCATGTATAAAAATTTGGACTAGAGAAAACGATCATGATACGATTTCTTGAATTTATTTTGAATTATGTGAAAAGCTAGAATTTCGGTGTTTTTAATTATTTGATGGCTTTAATGGTTCTTCTAATGCTTGATATATTTACTTTGGACTTTTCATAGTATGTATGATTTTATGTGAATTTTTCGTGATTTTTATATGTGTTTAAGAAGGTTGTAAAATTATTAGAGTTGGTTTTGAGTCAAAATAGTGTTTAAAAATGTTTTCTTAAAATTGTAATCGGTTTTCACCTAAATCGACGGTTTTCGCAAATAAATTCACATAAGAGTTTTAAAATAAATGTAAGTCAACCAATGATTCTTTATGGAATGAATAAGTATAAAAAGGTTTTCAAAATTATTGGTACGACCCAATGAATTATGTTAGTATTTTTCACCTAATTTACAGTATTTTATCGTTTAATTTGACGGTTTTGGAAGTAAAACTAATTAAACCTTAATTAAATAATGAAAATTGTTTTTTGAAAATTGTAAGTACTGTAAAGGTTTTTGAAACCTAAATTGAGACTTTTTATCACCAAATAATGTTTTTTATTAATTATTAGATCACTAAAATTGATTAATTGTTTTTCGAAAATTCACTTTCTATTTTCAAAGTTTTCCTATATTGTTTTCAAAGACACTTACTATATTTATAAGGTTACTAAGATTAGTATGAGTTTTTTTTATAAGTTACGACTTGTTGATAAGATCTTTCTATGTTCATATTTCATGTTTCTGAAGCTTTTCGGTGTTTGTTTAAGTTTTTTAAAGTGAAGTAAAGTATGTTTTCAGTACTGGAAAAAAGTGAATTCAAGTTTAAAAGTGACGTTTAAGAGTCTAAAATGACATGTTTAGTTTATCTAAAGGTTGTGTATGTGTTTGGCAGTGTTTATGCAAAGTTTGACCATGTTTGTGTAAGTTATGACCATGTGAGTCAAGTTTTCAAGTGACGTCAAGTTTGTAAGTCAAAGTATATATTTATAAGTCAAGTTCAAAGTATAAAGTCAAAGTAAAGGCAAATTACAATTAAGCCAAGTATTATTTTACGTCGCGGTTTTTCAAAAGAACATGAGTCCTCATTCAGGCCAGATGAGGTTACCATATAGGGGAAGTATGTATTGCCTTAACGCTATACTTCCATAGTGGGGTGTGACAAAGCTTCACTGTTTAGTAAGGGAATACCTATGAGTTAGGTGTGACCATGTACCATTTTTTGAAAGACTAGCTATCTTTCAGTTAGAGCGGATTATTCGACAGCACCAATGTACTTTATTAGTGGTCGTCTTTCCAAAGAGCACGTCGATCATGTTTCCTATATCTTTTAAGAAAGCATAGTAATCAAGCAAAGTTCTCAAGTAAATTTGGTGGGCAAGTAAAGTTTTTAAGAAAAGTTAATAAACAAGCAAGTTAAAGAGCAAGTTGTTTAAAGAGTATTTTGTTGTCAAGTATATGTGAGTCTTTGGTTGTGCTGAGTGTTATGTCTTGTTTATGTTGCCCAGAGTCGTGTCGTCATGTTATTATGTTGTTGTAAGTTTGTACATATTCAGCTTTTGCTGACACATATAATTTCATGTTTTTGTCATATTTTGCTTTGCTTGCCAAAGCAGAATAGGTGCAGGTTTTCAAGCATACATGCATGGGATGATGGGTGTTTGTGAGAGATCACATTGAGTTAAAGATAGTTGTTTTTCGAACGTAGTTTTTGTAAGAACCTCAATGGTTTCATGTTGTAAAAGAGTTGGACTAATATTGTATTACTTAGAAATTAATAAAACACTTCCGTTGTGATTCACTTTGAAGGTTGTTTTGAAATTATTGTTTTACCCTTTAGCCTTAGCATTGCAACTGGTTTTCATTACTAGTTGTGGTGTGGCTGTAACACTTACATAATCCTCGAGGTTTTTGTTAAAGGTAAGTTTTAGAAACTGAAGATTTTGGGGGTGTTACAAACACTCCTAAGTCCTTACATTATGGACCTGGGGCTTTCGTGATGGGCCCACACGTACTTTTTACGGGCATCGAATGTCTGTTTGCATAGTGTTTTTATGCTTGGCTTGGGAGTACGTTTAGAAGCTCAAAACCCAAGTTGAGAAATCGCAATTGTGCTATTTACGAGAGCTCACGGAATCCCATTAGCTAGGTCAAACACGAAAGCAATTTGGCTTGAAGGTTAGGATGGTCTCCAGGTCATGGATTCAGGGACGAGGTTAAGGACAAATTAGGTCACAATGTTCCCCACATATAGCGGCCTTTACTTGGTATCATATATAATTTCATGAATATAATATTAAATCACAACCATATGTATGATTAAGTCCTAAAATCATATAGGAATTCGCTATGCGAGTTTATTTAATGCACACATAATTTCTAATAACATGTATTTGGGTGATCACTTTAGGATTAGTCAATATCAATGGGTACCTAGTCGGTTGTCCAAGAAATTATCATTACTTTATGTGAAAACACGCTTTCCGGTCTTTTAATTAAACATGGATTTTATGTGATTTAAAGCAATAAACAATTAGCATGAAAGCAGATAAAAATAGCTTAAATATAGTTTCTACCTAAAGTTGATTTTAATTAATCAATACTTCATGAATTATTTAGCATCGTCGATTTTTTAAAAAACAAAATAAAACATATGAACTAACATAATAATGGTTCAAAATGTACATGTTGTTGATGTCGGCCTCATTCGAAGTACCTTGCGTGCGGCGGCGAAAACAATATGTTTGTTGAATGCTTGATAAAAACTTAAAAGAATTAATTTTATGTTTTGTGGAATTTGAGCGTAAAGGTCAGAATATGAACGTATTTATAGGTGAGAATACAAGCGTACATTCGCTCATGGGAGTTTATATACACTCAAGGACCAGCGTATAAAAGTTGGGTTTGAACGTATATATAATCACTTAGCGTATTGTATGTCTAGTGGGCGTATATACGCTCATCCCCCCCCCCCCCTTTTTTTTTAATACTTTTGCCATACTTCGTATTATATGTATCCTTAGGCGTATATACCCCAATTGGCGTATGTATGCTCAAGGATTCCATATAATATTTCTTGATATATTCTCAAAAGACGATTCAATTTTTTTTATAATACGTATCCATGGGCGTATGTATGCTCATGCCTTGAGCCTCAAGCAATCCGATTCTCTGTATATTGCATTACAGATTCTTTAGAAACTTTTTCAGAACGTCGTCGTATACGGTCGTATTTATGCACTTAATTCATTTCGAAGATAAAATATAAAATAAAATAATATTAAATATTAAATTAAATAAATTTAAATAAAACTAAATTAAATAAGTTAAAATAAATAAAATGAAATGAAATGAAATGAATTAAAAATAAGATAAAACTAAGAAAATTATTTTAAGCGCATTTTGGCAATCGGAAGTTGTCATCAGCTAGTTTAGGCGTCTTCCGACAATGAATTTAAGTTATCTTTTAAGCAATCAATTTCAGGACCTATTGCGGCATGGTACACTATACAGGACCAAATGTAGCTATTTGCATAATTGCATGGGGAATACTTGGGTGGCCGTCTGAGACCACTAAAATTCTATCAACCAAATACAATTATACATAATTATATTTCATCTATTTTAGCCAAAGTAATTATAGGGGCATTTAAAAACATTATATTATGATTAGATGTAAATTATAGCATATAAATTTTTTTAAATATTTTTTTCACAATAGTTCCAAAATATTAGTTGTAAAAATAGATAATAATTAGATATATTTTTTTTAAAATATAGAAAAATCATGAAAGCGTTTTTTTATTATCTATAATGATTGCAAAAGGAATCAATATTACTATATGAGCTCCATTATTAATATAATTAGATATATAACATATATAAATTTTGGTGACAGTTTCTCAAATGGCCACCAAAGAATTTTCAATAATTGCATACATACTTTTAAACTGCCTCTAATTTTTTAACAAAATCTTGGTGAAACATACATTAACATTTTGTCAAAAACTCGTAAGTAGATTCCAAATACAGTTTCCGCAAACCCTTTTCAATTCAGAAGTCAGTTTCAAGAACAAAAACTAGACAACTTAACTTTCCAAGCTTAATTTTGAGTGCTCCATGTGGTCCCAAGGCTCGGGATTGCTAGTAGATGATCATAGGGTTGTGAAGAACGCGTAAGCAAGGTAATTTTCTTATCTCTTTCACCAATTCATGCTCGTTCTAGTTCTCAAAATGTAGTTATGTCGTTTTACCGTTTTCGTTCTAAATATTGTACTGTGTTGGAAGTCTATTTTTTATGTTTCCTTTTGCAAAATTCATGTTTTTCAATTCTCTAAATAGTTAGCAGGATTACATGAGGGATTTTTTTTCTTTTTTGGTCCTTAATTTTTCTTATGCTTAATTTTCATAATTTTTTTTTCAAGTCTTTAGTTTTATGCTTTGTAGCATCATGTTAGGTGTTTTTGCTTCTTTTCTCTTTATCTTGCTACTTTTTTCTTAGATGTCATGCTCAGGTCTTTTGTTCATGGCTTTATTAGAATTCATGAAACAGCATTCTCCTGTTTTATGTATATATTTCATTTCTTTTTCCCTTCATTTTTATATTAACCATGCGTCTCATGAGCATTTCATATGCATTATAACTCCTCCCATTCCCTTAAAACTATCTACTAAATTATTGCATTTCACTAGTTTTGTAAATAATGAAGACTGGTATGTGCATATCAGATAAGATAATTCTGCAGACCAGAAAATAGTTAAGCATGCTTAAACCAAAGTAATCACCTAAGGCATATATGTTTGTGAATTAAATTAATACCAACTAGTAAATGTATTCTCTATGTGCAAGTAAGGCTACGATCTGAACCAGAAATAATCATGCAGCCAGTGATTCAACGAAAAGTGCTAACGTCTGAATATGAGAACGGTATGAACTAATGGATAAGGTACCATAACCGATATTCATACACTAGCTCCTGAATCCAGTCTTTGGTACCAAAACCGTGCATGGGTCATTTTCTGATTATTTGATCAAATTATTTTGGTGTGCATGCTCTACCCCTAAAGACATGCTAACGACTTCTACTTATGACGACCTATCTTATCCTTATGGTCCATCGATCATACACTAAGCCACGCTTACATACACATTTAACATGCTGGTATTCGTAAACCCAGCACTTGGTAACTCCGTGAGAGCATCTAGGACTTGTTTGGGGGGGGGGGGGGGGAGCAAAGCGACACATGTTCCCTCGACGCATCAATCCACCTCACACCTGACAATGGTAGGGTAGGTGACCTGCCATGCCCCAACGTGATGGTTTTGCCCATGACTATATCATAACCTAATACTAGTACTTAGTATTCCTCATACACTCATTGTAAGTAGAGGATACACATCTAATTCCTACGCGTTCAAACGGATTAAAGCCATGCTTCTCTCAAAAATTTCTCCTTGTTTCTCCAATTCAACAATACAAGTGTACATAAAAGAAAAAAGTATTTAATCACACACAAAAATGCATGTGTGTATACTTTACAATGAAGTGTTGGTTGTTTGTGAAGATTGAGTGCTTGTGCATAATTGCTATTAGGTTCATGTTATCGCCCCTCATTATTAGTACGTGTAGTCTATGATTAGGCTTATTTGCACAAGCATTGATAATTATCATCTACAACTTGTTTACTTTTTCTTTGATTACACGTGCTATATGTTTCCTTAAATTTTTTATAGATGGAAATGAATTAATTAAATGTTTATCCCTTTTTCTTATAATTTGTACTTTTTTCTCATGCTACTTTACATTAATGTACTAGCCTTATATTTAAAAAAACTATACGTTACTAACAATGTTGCCTTTTACGTTATAGTTTTTGTTATGTTACACCAAAAATAAAAAAGTTATGAAGCCAATGAACGGAAAAAAAATAAAAAAATTCTGCACCTTTTCTTTGATTATATACCTAGTCATTAATCTCAAAAACATACAAGTAATATGCATTTTTATTCTTGGAATTTTGTTGGTAAAAAAGACATGAAGAAAGTAGTGTACTCAATCGCTTTATTATTTGTTTTAATAAATCAAGGAACGAGAGGCACCAAATATTTTGAAGCAAAACTTGATTTGGACAAACAGTATCGCTTTTTAAAGATGACAAGTATTAAAACTATCAAGGTAAGTTTCCAAACTATTTTGCTTTTCCTTCAATGAAATAAAAATCCATAAGGTCGTTATTTTTGTGTGTTTGCATATTGTTTTTCTAAAATAATAAAAGAATACTAAAACGTTTTAACTAGAAACAGAAAATCATAGATTTACAATAGGTTATTTTCCCTGATATAAGAAAATTAGTTCAAAAATAACATTTAAATTATAAATTATTTTATATCGAAGTATTCTCATTGTTCCATAAAATTCTAATTTTCTTAATTAGTTTCACTTATTGCAGATATGAAATATAATTATGCTAGTGTTTTTCATCCTCATAATTTTAACAAGGTAAGGTGTTTACAAGTAGAGGTTGCCAACAAGACGATAAGGTTGGTTAGGCAACATGACCAATGTTTAACCCATGAAAATGGGTGGATAGACTAAATTTAAAAAATCTTGAATCAAGCACGAATCGTAAAATGGGTTTAAAGGGGTTAGAGTAACACTTTTTTATTGGTTGGATTTTGAACTGGATATGTTAGTTGGTATAGGGCTAAGTTGGCTGTGTAACAAAGTAGGCTAGTTTGGATCAAATTTTTTAATATGTGTGAGAAGGCAGCGCAGTCTTCTGGGTCCCTCCCTTTAAATAGGGTCTTGGACAACCTCATGGTTACCAAGTGCTGAGTTTACCTGCGTGTTAAGGCACGCCTGAGTGCGGCTTAGTGTAGAATTGGATATAAGAAAATCTCTTAGATAGAGATGTTCTCGTAAGAAGTAGAAGTCATCGGTGTATCTTTAAGGGAAGAGCACAAATACATTGGCATGACATCTGGATTCGGGAGTGAGGATATCACATTTAGATTCGGGAGCGAGGATATGGACATTGGTTTCGGTTTACCTAATGTCTAGGTTTCCCTTGCCTTACTTTAACAAAATTGTTATTTGATATGGCGGTTAATTAATGCACAAACATGGTCCTAATGGTGATCACTCTTATTTATTTAAGTTTATCTAATGCCGGATTTCAAGATTTATCTCATCAGGCGTGATTTGCAAATAACAATTCTTTTATTTAAATTCTAATACTAGGAGATGTATAGTTTTTATAAAATTATAGGTTAGCGGAGAATTTATAAAAGGCTATGCATGATGGTTAGTGAATACAACTTGCATAAATAATGAACCAAAAATAATATATATATATATATATATATATATATATATATATATATATATGAACCGGTGTCCTAAGGCAATAAAAATAGCATGTAAAAAATCGTATCAAGATAAGTATGCAATAAAAATGACAATATAAGAAATAAAAATCGTAACATGATAGTAAGAATATGTAAAGAGTCCTAAACATTATACTAGGAAATAAAGTAACAAAGAAAGGGAAACTCATGTATCACACTATTAATGTAAAAAATGTAAAACACATGGAATATGCTCAAAACACATGGAAAGAAACAAGAAAAAGAAGGTAGAAAAATATGTACAAAAACATGCAAAAATATTAAGAAACTACATTTTCAAAAACTGTTGAGTTAAATCGGAGGGGACTTCAAAAAATACTAGGCTCAGTGCTTACAACAATCCTAATTGTGTGGCACAACATGCAAGCCTTTGAAAGTTACTTTGAAGAATCACCCATAAGATTCTACTTAATGAAATGCTACGAATCTCTGTAGTATGAAGCTTTATTGTGTTTTTGATATTGTGTTAAATTTTGTTGCAAAATCCAATATTTTGAAAGAACCAGGGATTAAGTTTCCCTATCCCATATTCGCCCCTCAAATAATGTTGTTTTCGACTTGTAAAATTACCCAAGAAAACTCGTGAATTTTTGCTTTATGGTAGAATTGGTATAGGAAGCTTATTCGTAAGTAATGATGAATGGTTTGTAAAATGAGCTTTGAAGTGGTCGGTGATTATAGAAGAGGAATGAAAGAAAATTAGAAAAAGTGCTAGAAGAGAAAAGTGGTAGGCAGAAGAAAAAATTATGGGAAGACGAATTGGAGCAAGAATTGTGAAGTATGAGTTAGCATTGGAAAGTATGAAGAGCTTAGAGGTTGTTTATGGAAAAAATAGATATGAGTAAGAAAATTGGTAAAGTTGTCATCTGTTCTTATAATTGCTATTTATAAAAAAAATGGATCTTATGCAATGCACATATGCAACTTTTGAGCTCAGAATCGTGGAAATGGTAATCGCCACACAATGTGTATTTGCGCTATGTGTAGGTATGTAGTGGAGTTATGTGTTGCAATCAAATTGGAAACTGATTAAAGGCTGGCCAGGCCTAATCTACACCATAGCGCAAGTAGGTAGCTATGGCGATGCGTGGAAAATTAGGAAGATGTAAGAAAAACTTTAAAAAATTTGCCATGGAGCCAAGACAGGCTTGCGCCTCCTTTTGCACCATAGCGCAACGATCAGCAGATTTTTTTGTTTGACATTTTAAAAATGTTTAAATCCTTTGTACGTATCGAAACCAAACTCTTCTTTCCAATGAGTTTTAATCACATCAATATGAGTATGCAAAATATTATGGTCAAAAGATTGAACAGAGTAATTTTTAACTCAAGTTTTGCAACATACTCCTTTCATTAGAAAACATTTTGAACACGTGGGCCCAATTTGGCACACTTCCCAATACATTTACCCTCTATTTTCTTAGGAGAATGGATCGGGCTTTGCTTTTCGAATTCATATATGTGGGCATGTTGGTGTATATATCATCACTCCCCTTATTTGTATTGGGGAGAAACATATATGTGCTACAGTATGATAAGTTTTGACCTTTCCTTACTTTTATTCGTTTTTACTTTATCAAACAATATTTTAATGTAATTCATTCAAATAATTGAATTAGGTTAGATGGGTTGGCTAGGCTAAATCAAACGACTATATCAATTCTGGGTTTGGTTTCAAATCTCTAATTCATGCACCAAATCCCCCGTATAGGGGCCAAGTATGGCATGCGTTTCGATCACATGGGCCAAGAGCTAGGTATATCCAATCATTATGGGGTATTAGCTCTTTTAAAACAAAAAAATAGATAATAAAACAACACCTTTTTTGGCTTAGATGAACAAAACTACACCAAGCTTATTCGGTATGGTTGTAAATTTTGGGTTCGAGTGCAACAAACAACATACAATTTTTTTGATATATATCTGAGTAAGTAAATTTTCTCAAATACAAAATTTGAATTGTTTAGTTCCAAAAAAAAAAGTAAAAAATAGGAGAAGAGATAAAATAACAGATTCATGAGAAAAGTAAAAGAATTTTTGTTTTTAAGAAAATAAAGCTTCTCAATCATAGTACATAAAGGAATATTAAATACATGACTATTCAATAATAATAATTTTGTGTGGGTTTTAATTAGTTTCTAATAATCCAAAAATGGGAATATTATATCTATTTTTTCATTCCTATCTAGGGACTCTTTACTTCAACTGAAAACAGCTAAACTGAACTGATTGGAGCTGAAAGTTTTTTGAAGGATTATATGGTAGAAAAATAAAAGAAAGTGTTGAACTGAACTGATCCGAACTGAACGGATTATAAGCTGAAGTAAACAAATCCTGAATAACTTGTTAAGAACACACATTACACATCAATAATCAATTATATATTATAAAAATTAATTATTGCTACCTCCACTACAAATAAAATTAACGATTAGACATTTACTATCTAATAAAAAATGATTAGTTTTATAATTTTTTTTGAAAGAAATAGTTTTTATTTATATATCCTTTTAAAAATCATGGAAAGGTGTCATCTTAATTTATACTCCCTTCGTTCCCTTGTTTGATACGTTTTGATTTGCACCATGCAACATATACTTGTTTGACCTTAAAAATCTTTATTGTGTATATGTAAAAATTATAATATGAATATTATAACGTTATTAATGAAAACAATCAAATATGACCCTATATAACTATATAATGTTTTATTTATTTAAAGTAATTTAAAAATTCTCTTATCTTATATTGTATCAATATTCCAAACATATCAAACATTTAGGAACGGAGCGTATATAATAAATTTTTTTTTTATCTTCTAAGAATATGATTGAATAAATATGATTTAAGGAGTATGAGTAATTGGGTAGTACAAGCCTGTTATAAATACTTGAAGTTTTTTGGTATGGTAAAATGCGTAAAATTAGCCACTTAAAGATTAAAAAATGTACTTTTCGACCCGTTTGGTAGAGCGTAAACAATTTCCATGAAAAGTGTTTTCCTCCCTTTCCCAATTTTACATTGTTTGGTATACAAAGGAATGTAAAATCATTTTCCATGGGAGTAAATTTTCCTTACATGATGGAAAAACATTTTCTTTCCAAAATGAAAGGAAAACAATTTCCTCTCATCCCCTTATTAACTCTTTCCTCACTCCTCCTTCCACCCCCTTTATTTCCCTATTTTCATCACTTTTTTACATGCAACCAACAATGAAAATTGTTTCCATGAAAATTGTTTTCCATGGAAATTATTTCAATAAAAATATTTTACATTGCAAATGTTTTACGCCCTACCAAAAGAACACTTATCAAAATTATAGTTTAGAAGATGTATTAAACTTGATAAATTTCTATGTATCACCTTTTTTTTTTTGAAATAATAATACATTAATGAAAATTAAAGTCACAACACATTACAATTTTAAAATTATTCGAGTCCTCTAGAGGGGTTTCTCTCTGAGAGGTTTGAGTGTCTCTACTAGGTTAGAGTTTTGTCTTGGTGTTTGTAAGGTGGCATGCTAGTTACGTCCCTGTTTCTTAGGGTAGTTTTTTTGTGTCGAGGTTTTGGCCTGCACC
>PYUH01003998.1:222634-248462 GCA_016808085.1 Suaeda aralocaspica | reverse complement strand
ATATATATATATATATATATATATATATATATATATATATATATGAACAGGCCTAAGCAATAAAAATAAGCATGTAATAAAATCGTGATCAAGATAAAGTATGCAATAAAAAATGACAATATAAGAAATAAAAATCGTAACATGATAGTAAGAATATGTAAAGAGTCCTAAACATTATACTAGGAAATAAAGTAACAAAAGAAAGGGAAACTCATGTAATCACACTATTAATGTAAAAAATAGTAAAACACATGGAATATGCTCAAAACACATGGAAAGAAACAAGGAAAAAGAAGGTAGAAAAATATGTACAAAAACATGCAAAAATATTAAGAAACTACATTTTCAAAAACTTGTTGAGTTAAATCGGAGGGGGACTTCAAAAAAATACTAGGCTCATGTGCTTACAACAATCCTAATTGTGTGGCACAACAATTCGAAGCCTTTGAAAGTTACTTTGAAGAATCACCCATAAGATTCTACTTAATGAAATGCTACGAATCTCTGTAGTATGAAGCTTTATTGTGTTTTTGATATTGTGTTAAAATTTTGTTGCAAAAATCCAAATATTTTGAAAGAACCAGGGATTTAAAGTTTCCCTATCCCATATTCGCCCCTCAAATAATGTTGTTTTCGACTTGTAAAAATTACCCAAGAAAAACTCGTGAAATTTTGCTTTATGGTAGAATTGGGTATTAGGAAGCTTATTCGTAAGTAGATGATGAATGGTTTGTAAGAAATGAAGCTTTGAAGTGGTCGGTGTATGGCTGTACTTTGGAGAGAAAATGAAGGAAGTATATGTGAGTAAGAAGAATTAGGTGTAAAATGTTGTCATCTGTTCTTTAGTGGAATTGCTATTTATAAAAAAAATTGGGATCTTATGCAATGCACAATATGCAACTTGTGTTAGAGCTCAGGAGATCGTGGGAAAGTGGGTATGATTGACGCCACGACACAATGTGTATTATGCGCTATAGTGTAGGTAATGGTAGTGGGAGTTAATGTGTTGCAAATTCAAATTGGAAACTGATTAAAGGCCTGGCGCAGGGCCTAATCTACACCATAGCGCAAGTAGGTAGCTATGGCGATGCGTGGAAAATTAGGAAGATGTAAGAAAAACTTTAAAAAATTTGTGCCATGGAGCCAAGACAGGCTTGCGCCTCCTTTTGCACCATAGCGCAACGATCAGCAGATTTTGTTGTTTGACATTTTAAAAATGTTATAAATCCTTTGTTACGTATCGAAACCAAACTCTTCTTTCCAATGAGTTTTAAATCACATCAATATGAGTATGCAAAATATTATGGTCAAAAGATTGAACAGAGGTAATTTTTAAGCTCAAGTTTTGCAACATACTCCTTTCATTAGAAAACATTTTTGAACACGTGGGCCCAATTTGGCACACTTCCCAATACATTTACCCTCTATTTTCTTAGGGAGAATGGATGCTGGCTTTGCTTTTCGAATTCATATATGTGGGCAAGGTTTGGTGTATATATCATCACTCCCCTTATTTGTATTTGGGGAGAAACATATATGTGTCTACAGTATGATAAGTTTTGACCTTTTCCCTTTACTTTTATTCGTTTTTACTTTATCAAACAATATTTTAATGTAATTCATTCAAATAATTGAATTAGGTTAGATGGGTTGGCTAGGCTAAATCAAACGACTATATCAATTCTGGGTTTGGTTTCAAATCTCTAATTCATGCACACAAATCCCCCGTATATGGGCCAAGTATGGCATGCGTTTCGATCACATGGGCCAAGAGGCTAGGTATATCCAATTCATTATTGGGTATGTAGCTCTTTTAAAACATAAACAAAATTAGATAAAACAACACCTTTTTTGGCTTAGATGAACAAAACTACACCAAGCTTATTCGGTATGGTTGTAAATTTTGGGTTCGAGTGCAACAAACAACATACAATTTTATTTGATATATATCATGAGTAAGTAAATTTTCTCAAATACAAAATTTGAATTGTTTAGTTCCAAAAAAAAAAGTAAAAGAAATAGGAGAAGAGATAAAATAACAGATTCATGAGAAAAGTAAAAGAATTTTTGTTTTTAAAGAATAAAATAAAGCTTCTCAATCATTAGTACATAAAGGAATATTAAATACATGACTATTCAATAATAATATAAAGTTGTGTGGGGTTTATAATTAGTTTCTAATAATCCAAAAATGGGAATATTATATTCTATTTTTTCATTCCTATCTAGGGACTCTTTACTTCAACTGAAAACAGCTAAACTGAACTGATTGGAGCTGAAAGTTTTTTATGAAGGATTAATGGGTAGAAAAATAAAAGAAGAGTTGAACTGAACTGATCCGAACTGAACTGATTATAAGCTGAAGTAAACAAATCCTAAGAATAACTTGTTAAGAACACACAATTACACATCAATAATCAATTATATATTAATAAAAATTAATTATTGCTACCTCCACTACAAATAAAATATAACGATTAGACATTTACTATCTAATAAAAAATGATTAGTTTTATAATTTTTTTTTGAAAGAAATAGTTTTTATTTATATATCCTTTTAAAAATCAATTGGAAAAGGTGTCATCTTAATTTATACTCCCTTCGTTCCCTTTTGTTTGATACGTTTTGATTTGCACACATGCCAATATACTTGTTTGACCTTAAAAATCTTTATTGTGTATATGTAAAAATTATAATAATTGAATATTAATAACGTATTAATTGAAACAAATCAAATATGACCCTATATGACTATATAATGTTTTATTTATTTAAAGTAATTTAAAAAATTCTCTTATCTTATGAATTGTATCAATATTCCAAACATATCAAACATTTAGGAACGGAGCGTATATAATATAATTTTTTATTTATATCTTCTTAAGAAATATGATTGAATAAATATGATTTAAGGAGTATGAGTAATTGGGTAGTACAAGCCTGTTATAAATACTTGAAGTATTTTTGGTATGGTAAAATGCGTAAAATTAGCCACTTAAAGATTAAAAAATGTACTTTTCGACTCCGTTTGGTAGAGCGTAAAACAATTTCCATGAAAAGTGTTTTCCTCCCTTTCCCAATTTTACATTGTTTGGTATACAAAGGAATGTAAAATCATTTTCCATGGGAGTAAATTTTTCCTTACAATGATGGAAAAACATTTTCTTTCCAAAATGAAAGGAAAACAATTTTCCTCTCATCCCCTTATTAACTCTTTCCTCACTAACTCCTTCCACCCCCTTTATTTTCCCTATTTTCATCACTTTTTTACATGCAACCAAACAATGGAAAATTGTTTCCATGAAAATTGTTTTCCATGGAAAATTATTTTCAATAAAAATAATTTTACATTGCAAATGTTTTACGCCCTACCAAAAGAACACTTAATCAAAATTATAGTTTAGAAGATGTATTAAACTTGATAAATTTCTATGTATCACCTTTTTTTTTTTGAAATAAATTAATACATTAATGAAAATTAAAGTCACACAACATTACAATTTTAAAATTATTCGAGTCCTCTAGAGGGGTTTTCTCTCTGAGAGGTTTGAGTGTCTCTACTAGGGTTAGAGTTTTGTCTTGGTGTTTGTAAGGTGGCATGCTAGTTACGTCCCTGTTTCTTAGGGTAGTTTTTTTGTGTCGAGGTTTTGGCCTGCACCGTGTACGTCACAATGGAAAACAAGGAGTTGGAAGCCAATGAAGAAGAAGTAGTGGAGTGGGATGTTGGGGGATCGGAGGAGGAGGATGAAAAGGCTGCACTCGTTCTCATAGGAAAGGTGTGGACTAACAGAAATATTAATGCGAATGCTCTAATGGAAACCTTAAAGAAGATATGGTCCCCTAAATAAGGAGTGGAGGCGAGGAACATTGAAGAAGGTAGGTTCTCTTTCCAATTTTTTCATTGGAGGGATAAGACCAGAGTAATCGAGGGACAGCCATGGCATTTTGACCGTAATGCAATCTGCTTTAGAGAGATTATGGACAACGGAAAACCATCGGAACTGCAACTACGATCTTTGCCAATGTGGATTCGCCTATACAATCTTCCTTTTAAAGGACGAGGTAGCGACGAAAACATAAAAGCACTAGCGAGTAAAATAGGAGTTTACGTTAAGACGGATAAAAGTGATAGAATAGGGTTTGACAGAGCAATTAGGGTTCAGGTGATTATCGACGTCACGACACCTTTGAAGGAGTTTGTTAATCTGAAGATCAGAGGAGGAGAAATAGTTCGCATACCTATAAAATATGAACGGGTGCCACTATTCTGTTTCTCATGTGGAAGGATTGGCCATGGAGAAAAAGAATGCAATGATAATAGGGGGAAGGTTCACCAGTGAAACGGTATGGAACATACTTACGAGCGTCTCCGCGGAATATACCCACAATAGATACAGTGAAGAGCGGAGGTTCCAAACCGAAGCGGCTCTTTGTGCCTAGGGAGGAAAAGGAAGAAGAAGCCTTGATGCAGCAGGGCCTAGAACACATGATGGAGAAGCTTGAAGCAGTGAACCTTACAAAGAGTGACATGGGCAAAAGTGAGGAAGACAGCAGGGGGGGGGGGGGGGAAGAGGAAAGTACCCACCCTGAAACCTGGAATATTGAGGGGGACATACTTTTGCTCAGGCAAAAGGACGAAGGGAAGGAAGGGGGGAAAAATCAACTTAGGAGGTGGAAACGTATTGCTAGAGCAGAGGGAAATGGAGACAAGAAGGACAGCAATGCGAGGGGTAACAAACGCAACTTTGAGGATTTTTCGACGATAGAGGAGGAGAATAATGGGGACGTGGCGGTGAAATGTATGAAGGTTACTAAGTGGCAAGATTATACTAATGAAGTGGTAGAGGAAGCAGACGACGAAAGGGTGGCAGGCCCCCCCGTAAGGGCCCTTGGTGGCCAATGATAAAAATCTTGTGCTGGAACTGTCGAGGTTTGGGAAGCCCTCGTGCAGTTACAACTTTAAAAAGGGTCATTACCCTGGAGGCTCCCCATATGATTTTTCTAAGTGAGACAAGGCTAAAAATTCAGGAGATGGAGATTGTGAAGGGACAGGTAAAAATAAAAAATATGGTAGGCCATAGCTGCGAAGGAGAAGGAAGACGAAGGAGTGGGGGTGTAGTGTTAATGTGGTCCGACTTCTTAGAGATAAAGGTGAGGACTGTTTCAAATAATCATATAGATGCTGTAGTTATGGATGGAGGGGTGGAAGGGTGGAGGTTTACAGGGATTTACGGATACCCGAAGGAAGGAATGAAGCACAAATTAGAGGATCTTATGGAAGCTCTACGGAATGAAGATGAACTCCCGTGGATGTGTGGAGGTGATTTCAACCTCATGCTATATGTGCATGAGAAGAAAGGAGGTAATGCTTTTAATATGAAAGAGGCACAAATTTTATGTAATGTAGTAGAAAAGTGTGACTTTGTGGATATGGGCTTCATTGGTTATGAACACACATGGAGTAACGGGCAAGCTGGGGAAAACAATGTTCAAGAGAGGTTAGACAGATTCTTAGCGAACCGAAAGTGGAAAGAGAGGTTTAAAGGAGCTTTTGTGTCACACTTAGCGAAAAGAAGATCAGATCACATACTGATTTTATTAAACGTCCCTAACGGTCCTACTGCGAATAAAGAGAAGAAGAGAAGAAGGTTGTTCCGATTCGAAGAAATGTGGCTTAGAGAGGAAGACTGTGTGGAGGTGATTCGGAAGGGGTGGAACAAAGGAATAAATATCCAAAACAATATTGCTACAGTTTCCTCATGTTTACAGGCTTGGGGGAAGATCAAATTTGGTAACAATGCAAAGGAATTGAGAGAGTGCAATACCCGAATGCAGCTTCTTATGTCGAAGGATCAAACTGTAGAAGTTCTTGAGGAAATGCGTGCTATTGACTTGAGGATGGATGAAATAGAGAATAGAGAGGAGGTTTATTGGAGGCAGAGGAGTAGGCAATGTTGGTTGGAAGGGGGAGACAAGAATACGAAGTTTTTCCATGCCAAAGCAAGTCAGAGAAAGGAAGCCAATACGGTTATTTCAATAAAAGACGAAGCAGGGAACTCTTATGATGAAGAAGCAGCCATACAGCAGGTGTTTGTGAGATATTTCGAAGATCTCTTCTCCTCAAACCATAATATCGAGGTAACTCCAGTCCTTGAAGCTGTCCAGACGAACATAAATGATGAAATACGACTCTCACTGGAAGGGCAGTACACGAGGGAGGAGGTCCGAAACGCACTCTTTCAAATGCACCCTTCTAAAGCGCCAGGACCAGATGGTATGTCAGCGATGTTCTTTTGAAAGTTTTGGGACATAGTAGGTGAGGATGTGATCAAGATGACGCTAAATTTCCTCAACCACGGAGTGGACATTAGCGAGCTAAATAAAACCTACATTGTGCTGATCCCAAAGAAAAAAAAATCTGTGATACGCCAAGGGACTTTAGACCCATCAGCCTTTGCAATGTAGTGTATAAAATAATAGCAAAAGTTCTAGCAAACAGATTGAAAAGAACACTGCCTAATTTAATCAGTGACAATCAAAGTGGTTTCGTTCCGGGGCGTCTGATCACTGACAACATATTAGTAGCGCATGAGTGTTTCCATTATCTTTGCAAGAAGAGAAAGGGTAAGAAGGGTGAAATGGCCCTCAAGCTTGACATGAGTAAAGCCTACGACAGGGTAGAATGGGAGTTTTTGTAGAAAATGATGTAGAAAATGATGGAGCGCATGGGTTTCCCTTCAGTCTTTGTAGCGAGAATCATGGCGTGTATGACCATCTCCTCTTTTGTTGTGATGGTGAATAGACAACCTACGCGGGAGTTCAAGCCAAGCAGGGGACTACGGCAAGGGGACCTCCTATCCCCTTTTTTGTTTGTAGTTTGTGATGAAGGTCTTTCAGCATTAATGAGGGAGGCAGAAAGGAGAGGGGAAGTCCACGGTATCAAAGTAGGTAAGAGGGTAGAAGCCATCTCGCACTTGTTTTTCGCGGATGATAGTTTACTTTTTGTGAGAGCAAATTTGGAGGAGGCCGAGAAGATTCTTGAGATTCTTTCAACCTATGAAATAGCATCGGGGCAAAAACTAAATATGGACAAATCCGTGGTCTCGTTTAGCCGAAATACCGAACCCGAAAAGATTAACATGCTTCTAGAGAAGTTGCAATTTAAGGCTGTTATAGACCATGACACTTACCTAGGACTCCCTACCTATTTGGGGAGATCAAAGAGGGAAGTTTTTAAAAATATTCAGGACAAGCTGTGGAAGAAAGTAAAAGGGTGGAAAGAACGGTACTTATCACAAGCAGGAAGGGAAATTTTGATAAAATCCGTAGCTCAAGCTATACCTATATATGCAATGCAATGTTTCAAGATGCCTCATGGAACCTTGACTGAGATAGAAAAAATGTGTCGCAATTTCTTTTGGGGGCAGAAAAAAGGAAGAACGACACATTCCGTGGATTTCGTGGGAGAACCTTTGCCGCCCAAAGAAGGAAGGAGGGATGGGTTCTAGAAATATGGTGGCACTTAACAAAGCGTTGTTAGCCAAACAAGGATGGAGGGTGCTCACTGATCATGGTGCTCTAATCAGCCGAGTTTATAAAGCGAAATATTTCCCACACACGCCTTTCCTTGAGGCAAAGATAGGTGCTAATACAAGTTATACTTGGAGATCAATTGTTTACGCCAGGGATGTCCTAATCAAGGGAGTAAAGCGTGTGATAGGCAATGGAGCAACCACGCGAATTTGGAGTGATTTATGGCTAGAGGGCGATGGGGGAACGAGATACATCACCCCACGGAACAACGCAGATCAACGGGTGAGCTTAGTGAAGGAGATAATAGTGAATGGGCAATGGGACTATGACTGTGCGAGTAGAGTAATGGACTTTAAGGACTTACAAAGCTTAAAGAGAGTAAAGCTTCCACTATTTGATAGAGAGCATTTTTGGTCATGGAAGCTCTCTAAACATGGGAAGTTTAGTGTGAAAAGTGCATACTATATAGCTATGGAGAATATTCAACAGAGCAAGGCGTCGGTGTCGGAAGAGAAACATGTAACTCTGTGGAGGAAGGTGTGGAACGCAAAAATCCCTCCAAAGGTAAGACATTTCGCTTGGAAGGCGCTAAACAATGCAGTTCCGGTCCTTGGAAATTTGGAGAACAGGGGGGTGGCAGTGGATAATGTTTGTAGAAGGTGCGGTGAGGGGAAAGAGGATGTTACCCATTTGCTTCTAAATTGCAGGGAGTCTAGAAGGTTGTGGTACGCATCACCTTTGCGGCTCGAGATTGAGATGCCGGAGGGGATGGGGGTGTGGGAATGGGTTAATGCAAAGATGCTACTCATGAAAGAAGAGGATTGGTGGGATATTTTTTGGGAGATATGTTGGACCATATGGCTTGACAGAAACGGGAGAGTGTTCTCTAAGTCGATGCGTAATACCAGGTGGTGGCTAGATAAAGCACTTGGTGCGGTGGGGGAGTACAGGAAGGCCTTAGAAAGCAAAAGCACCACAAGTCACGGAAAAGAAAAAGAGAAACGACATAGGATAGGGTGGACCCGTCCACCTAGGGGCAAGCTAAAACTTAACACAGATGCCGGAATACGTGAAGGAAAGGCGGGTATGGGGGCTGTGATGAGAGACGAAACTGGAGACGTCTTGATGGCATCTTGTGATGTGGAGGAAGAAGTTGCAAGTGTGGAGATCAGTGAGGCTTTGGCTTTGCGTAGGGGGTTACAAGTGGCAATGGAAGCAGGCTTTCGAGATTTCATGGTGGAAGTGAATTGTGTGGGCTTGGCTGAGACTGTGAGGAAGAAGACTGCAAGCGCTTCGATGTATGGTGGGATACTAGGGGATATAGAGAACTTAGTGAGGGTGTGTAGGGTGAAGGAGGTTTCTCATGTGTTTAGAGAGGCAAATAGGGTGGCTCATACTCTAGCTAGAGTGGGAATAGACTATGAAGAGTTTCGAGTGTGGCTAGAAGAATTTCCAGATTGTATTTCTTCAATTGTTTTAAGTGATCAGCAATAAATCATCTCATCTTTCAAAAAAAAAAAAAGTCACACAACACTTACAAAAAAATAAATAAAATACATAACGATGGCAATCAAATAAAATTTAAGTTCTTTTAAAACATGGTCATTGGAGAGGAGATTTGATGCTTCTACATAACCTTGCCTTCCCCATCGCTTTTTGATAAAACCTTCCAAAAGTGAGCGTCGTTCGATCTCCAATATTTAAACAATTTAATTAAATCTGATGCAGTTGATTGTACTCGTATGTCTCGTATCTAATTTGCTGTAACACCACATAAATCTTCATTAACATACAAAAATTACCATGCCTTAAATGATTTACAAACTTAAAGAACACAAAATAACATTAGCCCATCTCAAGGAGGGCAAAATAAACTCATTCTTCTAAGGGATAAATAATCCTTTCTAAGGGAGGAAGTACTATTTAAAACTCAAAAGTTGAACAACAAAACCAAAGAGAATGATAATAAAAAAAAATAAAAAAATTAAAGCTTTCCATCGAATTCAATCGATGGAAGCCTCTTGAAAATTCATGAATGGAGACTATGGTTTTTGGAAGAGAAAAGAGGGAAGAAAGAGAAACTATTATTTGCCAACAATTATATGTATGATATAAATATTAAATAAAATTTATTTTGATGGCAATTTTTTTTATAGATAAAACCTAGGTTGCACGGGTTCAAAAACGGGGACGGGGACGGGGACGAAAAACGGCAAAATCAAAATTTTTAAAAACGGGGACGGCAAGGAATCGGCAATTAAAAAATCACAAAATAATTTATAATACAATAGTCTTTAATATTTTAATGTAACAGTAACATAATAGTCAATTCATAAAACGTTAAAGTACAACATTATCATTAATCGATTTGTGGTCGTCGTGTTCTCCCTCAAACTTGTCATCGTTCGTTCAAACTTCACCTGGAATTCAGTCCAAGTCATTGTCGCCTGACAATTTTTATTTGATGATTTGATGAATGTCGAGTGAAAAGAAAAGCAAATAATGAATGTTGAGGGAAGAAGTCAGATTAAAAGAGATAAATGTTGAGTGAACAATTAGAGAGAATTGAAAGAGACAAGAGGAATAAAAAATTCAGTGAAGTAAAAGGAATGAAAGATATGGAGAATTGAAGAGGACTAGAGGAGTAACTGAGTAAGAAGGTCGGTGAAGTACTTTCTCAAACAATAAACCCTAGACTTTGGTTTTGAGTGGAATTTTAATAATGTTGGGCCTTGGGCTCTTATTTGCATTTGGACTTTTGTTTTAAAAAGGCCGGGGACTTCTATGTTGTATCTAAGCCGATCCCGAAACGTCCCCAAAGTAGCACACCCGTCCCCGCCCAATTGATGCCGACCCCGAAACGTCCCCAAAGTAGTACACCCGTCCCCGTCCAATTGGTGCCGACCCCGGGACGTTTTTCAGGCGTCCCCGCACCGTCCCCGTCCCCGAAACGACCCCAGTACGGATTCGCCAAGTTTCCAAAGGTACCCGTGCTTCATAGGATAAAACTATTATTTATTAGATAATATAAATCAATCTTGTGAAACAAAATATTTGGGTAAAGTCTTCAATGCGGCCTGCCGCATAATCGATAGTGGTGCGGCAGGCCCACTAAGTAAAAGAGTCTATTGATTTTTAGCCCAAGGCTTTTTATTATTTTTTTCTTTTTTCTTTTTTTTGTTTTTTGGTTTTAAAAGATTCTCTTTTTCAAATTTCAATAATCCATTGACCACATGCATTTTAACTAGTTTTTTTTTATTTCTCTTCCCCACCTCAATTATTTGAATCTTTTATTCTTCTACTATATAATTTCATCATTTTTTTGCTTGGTTTTAGTTTCGAACGATCTTGATCTACTTTCTATCATTTTTATTTTTTTAGCACAAAGTTATTTTTACGCCTTTTTCGGGTAGGAAATCAAAGTTTTCTCGCTTTTTTTTCTTTTTTATTAATTTGTATTTATTTTGTTTGAAAGGGTTACTTAACTTTTTTGACGGGGTTACTTACTTTTTTAGGGGTTACTGATCTTTGTTGAAGGGTTTACCTAACTTTTTATGGGGTTACTAATCTTAGTTGAAAGGGTTACTTAATTTTTTCTACGGTTACTAATGTTTGTTGAAGGGGTTACTTAACTTTTTTTTGGGGTTACTAATCTTTGTTGAAGGGGTTAGTAATTTTTTTGACTGGGTTACTTGACTTTTTTAGGGGTTACTAATCTTTGTTGAAGGGGTTACTAATTTTTTTTGACGGGGTTACTAATCTTTGTTGAAGGGGTTATTAATTTTTTTGACGGGGTTACTTGACTTGTTTAGGGGTTACTAATCTTTATTGAAGGAGTTACTAATTTTTTTGATGGGGTTACTTGACTTTTTTAGGGGTTACTAATCTTTGTTGAAGGGGTTACTTGACTTTTTTAGGGGTTACTAATCTTTGTGGACGGGGTTATAAATTTTTGTTAAAGAGGTTACTTAACTTTTTTTGAGGCTACTAATCTTTGTTGAAGGGGTTACATAACTTTTTTTTTTAGGGTTACTTAACTTTTTTGGGGTTACTAATATTTGTTGAAGGGGTTATAGGTTACTTAACTTTTTCTGGGTTACTAATCTTTGTTGAACATGTTACTTAACTTTTTTTTAGGATTACTAATGTTTGTTGAAGAGGTTTCTTAAATTTTTCAGGGGTTACTAATTTTTATTGAAGGAGTTACTTAACTTTTTGTATAAAATCAGGCTTTAATATTGTGTTTGCTTGATTTTGGAAAAAAAAAAAATAGGATTTAAATTAAAGAGGTGTTTGCTTTAATATTGTGTTTACATTATGATGATGAATGAAGAAATAAATAAAAGAGGTGGAGGAGAGAGAGAAAAAAACAGCACATTTATGGGATGTTGGTTTAAGTATGGTTTTCACGCATTTGGTGTGGATGTGTATGTTTTCTTTCTTTTTTTTTTTTTTGACAACTGACGCGCGTCAGATTTGTTTGTCATTATGCCGCACATTTTGCATTAAATGCGGCGTGTTGTACTCAAAACGCACTCACGTGGCATAGCCACTCCTATCAAATCTTGAAATAGCAAGTGTGCTAAAATTCTCCACTTGCTTGATCATGCTTCTCTCAGTTTTTTTGTAACCTCTGTGGCTCTGTTCGCTCAATCTTCACCTCCCAATCTGAGCTCTTGATAAGATTTCGACATCGTTTTAGAAAATGGAAGCATTCCCCCACTAGCAAAATCCTCGTTTAGAAGGAATTGAACACAAGCAACATTGTCTATTTGTATTATCATTTTTCGAAAATTCATAGTTTGAGTCAATTCCATTCCTTGAATAACAGCTTTAACCTTCACACTCTATGCTCAAAAGTTACATATCTTCATTGCTCATCAATTCAAACTAATGCCAAAGTTAGATGAATAGCCTCTGAGCATTTGTCCATGGTGGTTACAAATCACTCCACCACCTCTAGCTGGTCTCTATGTACCTTTAACAGCACCATCTGAGATTCTGAGTTCGGGGTATACTAATTATGTGGTGGAGCATGCCACCTGACAAAAATTTCATGCCTTAAACTTTAGCGAGTCTAAGACAGAGCAATGATATCCTCACCAAACGAACTCTTATGTGTTTCCAAGAGCCTACTAAAAAGGAGGGAGCCTACATCAATAGGAATATCACTTGAACCGTTAAAAACTACACAATTCCTCCATCTCCAAATCCACCATATTGTTATAGCAAAGGAGGTACGCCAACTCTCAAAAAAATTTCGGCCATCCGCAATCAAATTTCTAATAATCCAATTGTGAAGGTCACTATTATAGAAGGGAATAAGACCAGCACGACCACCCACATTGTTCCAAATATTACGTGAAACTGGGAAGTCACGAAATAGATTTAGCAGCATTTCTTCATTAGCTCCCCATCTAATACATCTTGGATCATTTGTTAAGTGACGATGAAGGAGATTTAGATTACAAAGAACTCTCTCATGTAAGAGGATCCAAAGGAATACATGAATTCTTTGTTAAACTAGCGCTCTCTATACCACGTTCCAATTTGAGTTAGGCGTCTCTTGGTAATCATTGTGAATAATTAGCTGGGCATATTCAATAAGGAATTTTCCTCTGTTGTTACCTTTCCAATAAATAAGGTCTCCTGCTTCCTGACCCTCTATTACTTCATGGGAGGCAATTTTTTCAAGAGTCTCATTTGGAAGAATATGAGCGAATTCTTCCCATTTCCAATTATGGCCTTCCTCCCACATTTCAAACACTATAGCGTCCTCAATTTCCTATCGAATATTCATAGTAGTAGCTTGCCTAGTGCCCAAGGATGATCCCAGAACATAGTACGTTGACCGTTACAAATAGCATCTGTCATCTGAACAACCTTCAAGAATCACCTTTGCATTATCAGTTATTCCTCTCCAAGCATTAGACAAGTTCGTAGTAGGTTAATGTGTATATCACATCTCCCTTTTCAATATTTATAGAGTAATACTCACGACCACAACACCTGATGCTCTGTAAGCACCTGCCAACCTAGTTTGGTTAAGAACGCAACATTAGCTTAATTGTTGAGCTAAGCGAATTCCAATGCCACCATATTCACAAGGCTTTTGAAGAGTGTCCCATGAAAGGAGGTATATTTTGCACTTTTCTTCCGCGCCACCCCATATAAGTCTTCTCGTCCTTTTTTCTAAGCCATTACAGATTGTACGTGGGAGCTTATTGCATCAAGTATTGGGCTATGGTAGAAATTGAGGATTTGGCAAGCGTAATTTTTCCCGCCAACGATAATATTTTTTGTCTCCATCCCGATAACTTACCGCCCAAGTTCGTTCTCACATAACTACTTGAATTTTTCTCGAGTTACACTACTGTCAAATTTGGCATTCCTAAGTATAACACCAGATATTGGGGTTCATCAATACCCATAATGGAAGTAATAGAGTTATGGGTTTCTTGTGAGGTGTTGGGAGAAAAGAACACCTTCGATTTGCTCCTATTAACTTTCTGCCCAAAAGGAGAACAAAAGCGATCGAGACAATCCTGGATTACATGAGTTTGACTCGAGGAAGCTTCGGCCAAAAGTAGAATATCATACGCAAAAAAAAAAAGGTTGAAGAGGACAGGTCCTTAGCTTGTTTACTTTTTCTAATCGTTTTGATTTAGTCCCTCCATGCAAAGCACAAAAAAGTAGGGAGAAAGAGGATCTCCTTGCCTAATGCCACGAATAGGAGCAATGGGGCTCATTGGTTCTCCATTTCATAAGATTCGAAGAGCAGCGGAAGTAACACATTCCATAATGACATTATTGTTAATATTAATAATAGCTATTAAGCTACTCCCACCAAGTATATGTTGTGATTTTTGTCTAAAACCTAGCTTTTCACCCAATATAAAAGGCTAATAACTAAGGGCTCGCTCGACTTCACTTTGATTTTTGATTAGCTTTTTGGCTTTTCCTTTCATCACATCATATGATATATTTTATTTGATAAAAGTAAGAGCAAGATATTTGCAAAACCGCCCAACCCGCAACCCAAACACACCCTGACTACTCACTTTTTGAATACCCTTCTACCCAATTCCAGTCCCTAGCTACCAATCACTCCCAATTATGCCGAAGCCACAATCACCAACTCCATAATCTCCACCCGTGCTTAGGGGTGTGCGAAAAAACCCGATCCGGAATACCCGGCCTGGTACCCGCACTACCCGCTTCTTAAAAACGCGTATTTTTGAGCAAAAATTGGATTTTAAGAACCGGATACCTAGTTTGCGGGTACCTAATAAAATAATTCTGGTCGGGTACACGCACCAAATATTGATGCACCGAGTACCCAGTACCTGGTTTAATTTCTTTATTTTTATGTTTTTCAATTTTTTCTTTTTAGTTTTGAATTGGGCATTTTTTACCATAACTCCAAAATCTACTATATTTTCTTTCTCATTATTATACTCTAAGTCTCTAACTAGCCGCTACCTCTTTCCTTTTTCTTATTTTTGTTAGGTTTTTTTTGTTTATGATTCTTTTCGGTGTTGCTTTGTTTTGTTATAATTTGTTTATCAGCTTTTTTTTTCTTTTCAAATTTTATTTATTTATTTTTGTTCAGCTACATCTATTACATTAGTTTAGAGGTTAATGCATTATGCAAATCACAATATTAATTTTTCCGTTTCACTATACTTTTATACAATTATGCTTTATTTATATCTTAAGTGAAAAAAATAATAAGAAGTTGAAGTTGCGGGTACCCATTTACCCGACCTGATTATTTCAGATACCCGATATGCGGGTATCCAAAATTCTTAGATAGGTCTTGGGTAATAAAATACACTACCCAGAAGGTCGGGTACCAGCTAATGCACATCCCTGCCCGTGCCAGCTCTTCTTCTAGAAAATCAATCGTCACCAATCCAGGAGTACCACCATCTTCCACCACTCTCACCCCCAACCCATTCCTATGGACCAACATGAGGGGAAGTGCTGACCACTTCATGCGATTGCATTTTAGTTTCTTTTTTTCAAAAAAATACAAAATTGAACTAACCTTGCCCAATCATCTAATTGATAGTTAATTTTATTATGAGAAAAGAAAGAATTAATATCATGGGTTTCAAATGGTTAGAGAAGTCTAGAAGTCGAGCTGCATGAGGTAATACTACACTTGGGTACTCGACACAACAAGTGTTGGGCCTTGCTATCACCAGCCAATATACCACAATACAACATAACAGAAGAGGCATGCTAATTAGCCATAAGTAATGCATGAACCACTAAAAAAAGAAAGTATACAAGTTAAATAGGTGCAATAATTTGAGTTTCATTAACTCGAAGTTAAGTTTTGTATGCGAGTATAAATGGAAGAGAGTGAAAAAAAAAAAGAAAACACATGATGAATGGAGAGATAGAGAGAAACAACTAGGGTGATTATGATGTTAGTCAAGTTTGAGTGCCACTATGCTCAACTCGAACTCGATAGCTAAATCATGAGCTGGATTGAGATCAAAAACTCATGAGCACCTAAAAACCAAGCTTGAACTCGACTCGATTGAAAATGAGACAAGCTCGACTCGAGCTCGAACTCGACAAGTTATGAGTTGAGGTTGAATTGAGCTTGAACTTGACAAGTCAACCCTTTTGAAAATTACTTGTGTAATCATCAATGAAATGTGTTACTTTTTTTAATTATTTTTTATTTTTATTTTATTTTTTTCGGATGTTGCATTTCCCTTAAATTGGAAATCTCAAATTATTTGTAACGTTTTCTTTTTGTTTTTGGTACAAACATTTACAACTTTATCCATAATTTGGTCATCTTTCGACTAATCTCTTCCTAGCTACTTTCTCTCCATTTTTATTATATATTCATTTAATACCTCAATTTTTCTTTCAATAATTCAATACCGTATTGGTCGCCATATACTTATAGTCTTCCATAAAATTGTGGTCCGGGATCTAACATAGCATTTTAATTCAAACCGAGAGAGTAGTAATTTTCAATTCACCCTTTCCCAACTCCATATTACTCATAGCATAACACTTTGGCATGCACTCTAATTAATACGTTTGAAGGCCTAAATGAGAAAATTGATTGAAATAATTCTAGCATTGATAACTTATAGTCTACAACTTTGTTGTGCTAAAATTATTTCGATTAATTGATTAATTTATTTAAGCCTCCAAATCTTTATCCTAATTTGTGTTTCAATTCAAATGGTATGTTGCAAGCGATATGGAACGGGGTACGCATTTGATTATGGGTTTATAATAAAGATTGTGCATAATCCTCTACTCATGTTTCATTATTCTACAATTAGGCAAATTTCATAGGTGTTTTGACTACTAATACTTTGAAATTGAGCGTGTAATTATGCATTTTGGGTTTGGAGTGTGAGACACGAGTAGTGGAGCAGGATTGACGCATTGCCAGAAACAGAAAAAACGACATAAGAACTAGGGATTAAATGGTTATGGAGGGTGAACAAGAGAGATAGAGATAGAGATAGATATGTAGTTAAATAGGGGTTGTTTAAGAGCTAATTATTTTACATAGGGTGTGTTGGGGAGCTGTGACCTGCTCACAGCTCGTGACCTCAATAACTACCTCATTTGACCCCTGAGCTCCTTGACAATTGACCTGGTCGATCTATCAGCAGATCATACTCGTTGGTCTCCTTCTTACTAAGGCAGAGCAGGGGCAGACCCCACCAGGTCCTTGTAAGAAGACCTCCCACACGCTACTATATAAAGTCAGTCAGAACCTGAAAGAGGTAACATATCCACATACACAAAAACTCTCTTTGCACAAGAACATACTTTCTTTCTTTAAACTGACTTGAGCGTCGGAGGGGCGTTCCTCGAAAACACCCCCCGAGGCCAGTGACGTGTGCTATTGTGCAGGGAAAGTCAAAGCTAGCAGGTTCACGCAGAGTAGCTCTACCCACACAGCTGGTGGTCAACTCCATTGGCACAGTTTCACCCCGAAACAGGGTGAATGTTATTTCACTTAAACTAACACTAGATTAGCTACTGCTCGTACGGTGCATGATTTCCACTATTTTTTTAATTGTTTATAATGTAGAAGATAGTTTTATAATTATTAAAATGCAAGTAGAAACATAAAATGGTAAATTTCACTATGGAATTTTATTATTATGAAATATAATCAGTTTTATAGCGTAAAGTATACTGAGAATAATAACAAAAAAAAATATCTTGGGGAAAAATTATGTAAGCTTTTAACGTCTATTAAGATAATTTGAGTGTATTATTTATTTATTTTTTTAAATGTAGAGTTATACAAAGTTTACAAATTTTAAATTATCATTCTTTTAATAAAGTTCCTTAAATTTATAATCTATTTTAAGTTAGTATATTAGGTGGAGTAATTTGTTAGGGAAATTACTCTTGAAAACACAAAATGACAAAAAAATTGAGAACCTTCGAGGTATGTACTCACTTTCCTAAAAAGTATATTTCACCCCTATCACAAGAGCATGGGTTTCATGAAATAAGTTTTTGAGATACAACGAAGAAAATCTTCTTTGGTGATGCTCTAATCAACAAAGAACAATGAAGAAAAAGTATATAACTAAAAGTTTGATAATGTGAAAATGATGATGAACTTTTGAAGAAAACTAACTCTTCAAAATTTGATTATGAGAAATTCTGAAGTTCTTAACTTCTTTTCTCCTATCCAACCCATATATAACATATATGTTATAAGCATGAAGAGATACAAGCAAAATAACCACCTTTGAAGCAACAGATAAAGCCAAAAAACCATTTCTGAAGCCTCTATGCGCCCGCATAAATATTCTATGCGCCCGCATTTTATTAAAATTCTGTCTTTTGAGGGCTTCTGGAGGTCTGATGCGGGCGCACAAAAGTCTTATGCGCCCGCATTAGCGGGGGCTTTTTGCTCTTTATTTGTGAAATACAACTCTTGCATGCTATACTTTTCTTTGATTATTTAACTCACCTTTTTCATGTAAATTATCAAAGATTAAACTTGGATGTATCATACATATACTCTAAATCATTCAACATTCCTCCACCATTTAGAGTATATAAATTATGAAAATATCATTATCATCATCAACACATATACAATCTTATGCATCAATGAAAGTGTACAAGGACTTGAACTTTCACCTAGTATAATACACATTCCAAGAATCCGTATCTCATGGTGTTGTAAAACAATTGAACCATTTAATACATAATGCAAACTTGAAGATATCATACACACAAGATAAATTACTTTTTCTTCATTAATAACTTGACACTTTAGCCATGTGTCCCGTATCTATTCATAAATTCATCAAAGCTACGCCCCTTAGCTTCTTGAAGCGGCCAAACTTCGCATTTACATAGGTAGATCTCTTAACATGCTCCTGTGACAAAGCACAATGTCAAGATCTATTAAGATAAAACAACNGTCTGTTAAGATAAACAACCTCTTTTAACATCACAGTCCGGAACTTTACCTTGGATGAATAAACAAGTTCCCAATCATCAATGTAAAAGAATTAAACTTATTGAACTTGAGTCTCAATGTAATATTGGAATCAAGTTAAGTTTCTTTCACTTGTGATTAACTAAGGGCTCCAATCCTATACCGATTGCCATCCTTTCAACTTTCTCTCTAGCTAGTGCTTTTGTGAAGCAATCCGCTAGATTGAAATTAGTATGCACATAGTCAATTGTGATCACACTATCTTTGATAAGTCCTCTTATATAACTATGTCTAACACCAATGTGTCTAGACTTACCGTTATATGTTTGACTATATGCTCTTGCCAAAGTCGCACTACTATCACAATGAATTACAATAGGAGAAATCGGCTTTGGAATCAAAGGAATCTCATACATGAGATTTCTCAACCATTCTGCCTCTTTACCGGCGGAATGCAATGCTATGAACTCCGATGACATAGTAGAGTCCGCTATGCAAGTTTGTTTCTTGGAAGTCCAAGATATTGCACCTCCCCCAAATAGAAATACCCATCCACTAGTGGAGGAATGATCTCTATTGGAGATCCAACTTGCATCAGAAAATCCTTCTACAACCGAAGGATGACCCTTGTAAGACAAACCAAAATCTATGGTTTTCTTCAAGTACTTCAATACACGACGAATAGCTTGCCAATGTTCCATACTAGGATTATGAGTAAATCTACTCAGTTGACCAACCGCAAAGGCGATATCCGGCCTTGTACTTGTCATTGCATACATTAAGCATCCTATAACCCTTGCATATTCAAGTTGAGAAACTGCACTACCTTCATTAGGTAATAACTTTATTCTAGGATCCATAGGACTTGAAACAAGAGCGGTCTCATTGACATTGAACTTTTTGAGAACTTTTTCAATGTAATGAGATTGTGACAAGACTAAATTTCCGTCTTCTCTCTTGATTCTTATTCCCAAGATGACATTCGCCTCCCCCATATCTTTCATGGAAAAATGAGACGATAGAAAGGATTTAGTCAACTCTACTTGTGCTAAATCCGTTCCAAAAATTAACATGTCATCCACATATAGACAAATGATGACTCCTTTACCGTTGTCATCAAATTTACTATACAAACACTTGTCCGAAATATTCAATTGAATCCGTTGGACAATACTACCTCATCAAACTTTTGATGCCACTATTTTGGTGCTTGCTTTAGCCCATATAAAGACTTAACTAGTTTGCAAACTTTATGTTCTTGTCCTTCAATGACAAAGCCTTCCGGTTGCTTCATGTAAACCTCTTCTTCTAATTCTCCATTCAAGAACGCTGTCTTAACATCCATTTGATGGATCACAAGATTACGAACTGCCGCAAGGGCTATTAGTAACCTTATAGTGGAGATTCTTGCAACGGGTGCATATGTATCAAAGTAATCGATACCCGGTTTTTGAGTAAACCCTTGAGCCACAAGCCGGGCTTTGAACTTATCAATAGTTCCATCAATCTTCATTTTCTTTTTGAAGATCCATTTGCATCCGATTGGTTTACACTTTGGAGGTAAATCGGCTAAAATCCAAGTATTATTTCCCAAGATTGAGTCCATCTCATCATTAATTGCTTCTTTCCAAAATGGAGCATCTTGAGACCTCATTGCCTCATCATAGGTTGAAGGATCATCCTCTACATTAAAAATGTATTTAAACCTTTTGGAGATATCTTCCCTTAATCCTTCAATCAAATATACATGAAAATTCGGGCCAAAAGATTTTTCTTTTCTTGCCCTTTTGCTTCTCCTTGGTTGAGTTGAGGTTGATGCCTCATTCTCAATTTGAGATTGAACTTCTAAACCTTGATTAAATGTACTTTGATCAAGTGCTTGAGCATTGATAGTAGGAATTACATCCTTTGGTCTAGGCATTGATGAAAATCTAGTTTCATCAAAGATTGCATCTCTTGACTCTATAGTGGTATGAACCGACCAAAAGTCATTTTGTTCTATAACATAGAACCTATAGGATTTGCTATGACTAGCATATCCTATAAAGATGCATTCAACACCTCTTTCACCCAACTTCTTACGTTTAGGTTCCGGCACTTTTACAATTGCCCTACATCCCCAAACTTTGAAATGATTCAAGTTTGGTTTCCTTTTATACCAAAGCTCATATGGGGTTACCACATTTCCTTTGATAGGAACACGGTTTAATATATAACAAGCTGTCAAAATAGCTTCACCCCAAAAACCTTCACTCAAACCTGAATAGGATAACATGGTGTTCACCATTTCTTGCAAAGTCCTATTCTTTCTTTCTGCAACACCATTTTGTTGTGGTGTATAAGCCGCGGTTGTCTCATGTATAATTCCTATTGATTGGAAATAATTTGGATTACAGTATTCACCACCTTTATCTGTTCTTAGCCTTTTAATTTTGTCATTTATTCAACACCATTTTGGAAATGGTTTTCTTGTGATCTTTGACAACATGCATGATTTACACTTCTCTATGTTTTGATTGAAAGGAGGTATCAAATCATGCTTAGACATATGATAAAGCTTTCTATAATTAACATGTCCAAGTCTACAATGCCATAGAGAGGAATCATCATTTAATAAACACACATTGTCTTTCAAAGTATTACAAATACTAAGTTTAAACATTCCATCACAAAGATAACCAAGTCCTACAAAGCTACCACCTTTAGACAATACAAACTTATCTGATTCAAATACCATTTTTTAGCCTCATCGATTCAAAATAGCACCGGAGACTAAATTCTTTCTAAGTTCCGGAGAATAAACAACATCTCTTAAAGTAAGAGTTTTCCCGGAACTAAACAACAATTCTACTTGTCCTACACCTAGAACTTTTGCCGTAGAATCATTTCCCATGTAGAGCATTTCTCCATTTCCAACTTCATGAAAAGTTTTGAATAGAGATTTATCCTTGCACACATTTCTTGATGCTCCCGAATCGATAAACCATGAACAATCATCCTGCACATAATTGATTTCAGAAATCACACACACATAATCCAAAGATGAATTAAGTGATATTTGTGCACAAGCATTACCTTGCTTCTCTTGGGATTGGCTAGAGTTGCCACTTCCCTTCTTCTTGCTCATCCTCCTTTTCCAAATGGTACAATCTTTCTTGAAGTGACCGGGCTTGCCACAAATCCAACATCCACGTTGTGGAGTCTTTTCATATTTAACCTTTTTGCCCTTATTGTCACTTTTGGAGTCATTACTCCTCTTCTTTGGGTTTGAAGAACCCTTGGACTTATCATCCTCCACCATGTTAACGGTGTATTACGTGTATGGCTTACGAAAAACCACAATACTTTTCTTAAAAATACCCATAACAACCCCAACAATATTGAAAACCTAAACCCTAAAACAAACAACCAATACCTCAATTTCTTATAAGAGAAAAGTAAATCAACATCAAGCAAAACAAACAAACTTAAATAATGTATCATCAGCTAGATTAAGCAATGCGATTTACTCAACCAAACAAAAGAAATTAAAAAAAAAACAAAATTCAATTCAACTACATCAATCAAGCGAAGAAATACCACAAAAATAAAAACTAATAACAAATTGCAATTCAGCTAATCTACAAAAGCATATACTTAACACAATTCCAAACAAGCTGTAAACGCTTCTCAAGTCATAAGATCATAACTTCATGACATTATTTAAACACTAACAGTTTATTTGGACAACAAAACATGAGAGTTAATAATGAAGGGAAGGGTGATGAAAAGAAGGGAAAGAAAAGGAAGGGGAGGGGAAAATAATAAGTTTTCAAATTTTTCTATTCCAATCAAATATTCTTCTCCATTTGATCACTACAGTTAAAAATTAGATCGAATACTTCATTATCATAAACAACGTCATTAAAAATTTAATCATACAAAAGCAAGTATTTTTTTTTCTTATTTTCAATCTGCTAATGAAAGCTTTGACGAATTAAACCACAACAAATAATATTAAAACAATTACAAGAAAAGCAAAATTTAAACACAACTAAATATTGGGAAAAGCGTCGGCAAAATTTAACAATAAAACACAACAAATACAAACATCAGTAATTTTTTTTCATATTTCAATTACAAATTTACATTCAATCTATTATTACTAGATTAACCTAAACATTACAAATAAAGTCCAAATAAGAACAGACATCACATTTTGAGAACAAAATAAAGGTCCAAAACACAAAACACAGTAACAAGCATGATTTTGCTTTTAACAACCCTATCAACGGGACAAGCCCTAATATCAAGTATTTCTAAACACGTTTTTTTTTCATATAACTTTAATTAGGCTTATTAAAAAAATTGAACACGTAATTTGCCACATGTGCAGTTTCGTTTCCATTTTCTGTGGAACAAGGAGAGATTAAATAGAAAACTAAATAAACTAATGTTAGTATTTTATTATTAATATAACCAAACAAAGTTAGGGTAAGCGAATGAAACTAAAAATCAAAGAAAGAAAAATTCCTTCAAACATAAAACTTGTACAACAATGCAGTCGAATGAACAGCAGAATTCACTAAATTAACCATTCTGAAAATGAAACAATGTGAGTGCAATTATGAACTCAATTGTGAGTGAATTACATAAGAAAGAAAGAAACAATGAACACCATGCAATCACAACATCCTTAGAGAGGGAAAATGAGAGTTTAATGAATGGAGTGTGATGAAAAGAGGGAAAGAAAAGGAAGGGGAGGGGAATAATGTTTCAAAATTTTCTATTCCTCAAATATTCTTCTCCATTTCTCATACAAGTTAAAAATTAGATCGAATACTTCATTATCATAAACAACGGCATTAAAAATTTTCTACAAACACGCAGTAATTTTTTTTTCATATTTCAATCTGCTAATAAGCTTTAGAGCGATTAAACACACAATAACTAGTTAAAACAATTACAAAGAAACAGCAAAATTAAAACACACAATATTGGGAACGTCGGCAAATTAACAAATAAAACACAACAAATACAAAACATCAGTAATTTTTTTTCATATTTCAATTAAAATTTACATTCAATCTATTATATAGATTAACCTAAACAATTACAAAAACAATGTCCAAAATAAGAACATAAGCATCACATTGGAAGAAGAAAAAATAAAGGTCCAAACACAAAACACAGTAACAAGCAGGATTGTTGCTTTAAACAACCCTAATCAACGAGGACAAGCCCTAATATTCAAGTGTGTCTTAAACACGTTTTTTTTTCATATAACTTTAATTAGGCTTATTAAAAAAATTGAACACGTAATTTGCCACATGTGCAGTTTCGTTTTCCATTTTCTGTAGGAACAAGGAGAGATTAAATAGAAAACTAAAGAAACTAATGTTTTAGTATTTATTTATATAACTAAACAAACAAAGTTGAGGGTAAGCGAATGAAACTAAAAAATCAAAGAAAGAAAAATTCCTTCAAAATAAAACTGTACAACAATTGCAGTTCGAATGAAACTAGCAATTCAACTAATTAAACTTCTGATAAATGAAACATGTGAGTGCAATTATGAACATCAAATGTGAGTTGAATTACATAAGAAAAGAAAAGAAACAATGAACAACCATGCAATCACAACATCCTTAGGAGAAAATGAGAGTTAATGAAGGGAGTGTGATGAAGGGAAGAAAGAAAATGAAGGGGAGGGAAAAATAAGTTTCAAAATTTTTCTATTCCAACAAATATCTTCTCCATTTGCTCAATACAAGTTAAAAATTATATCGAATACTTCATTATCATAAACAACAGCATTAAAAATTTATCATACAAAGCAGCAGTAATTTTTTTTTCATATTTCAATCTGCTAATGAAAGCTTTATAAGCGAATAAACACAACAAAGAATATTAAAAATTAAAGAAACAGCAAAATTAAAACACACAAATATTGGGGAAACGCGTCGGCAAAATTTAACAAATTAAAACACAACAAAACAAAACATCAGTAATTTTTTTCATATTCAATTAACAAATTAAACATTCATCTATTTTAACTAGATTAACCTAAACAATTACAAATAATGTCCAAAATAAGAACATAGGATCACATTTGGAAGAAAAAAAATAAGTCCAAAACACAAAACACAGTAACAAAGCATTGATGTGCTTTTAACAACCCATAATCAACGAGGACAAGCCCTAATATTCAGTGTGTCTTAAACACGTTTTTTTTTCAAATAAACTTTTAATTAGGCTTATTAAAAAAAATTGAACACGTAATTTGCCACATGTCAGTTTCGTTTCCCAACTTTTTCTGTAGAACAAGAGAGATTAAAATAGAAAACTAAAGTAACCTATGTAGTATTATTTATTTAAGATAACTAAAAACAAAGTTGTAGGGTAAGCGAATGAAACAAAAAATCAAAGAAGAAAAATTCTTCAAAAATAAACTTGACAACATGGAGGTCGAATGAAACTAGCAATTCAACTAATTAAAACATTCTGTTAATGAACACGTCGTAAGTGCAAGCTTAGGACACAAATGTGAGTTGAATTATCATAAGAAAAGAAAAAGAAACAATGACAACCATTGCAATCACAAATCCTTAGAGAGGGAAAATGAGAGTTTAATGAAGGGAAGGGTGTGATGAAAGAGAGGGAAAGAAAGGAAGGGGTAGGGGACAATAATAAGTTTCAAACTTTTTCTATTCCAATCAAATATTCTTTCCATTTTGCTCAAATACAGTAAAAATAAGATCGAATACTTTCATATCATAAACAACGCATTAAAATTTATCATACAAAACATCAGTAATTTTTTTTTCATATTCAATCTGCTACTGAAAGCTTTAC